>RCUC01138419.1:0-38417 GCA_003697995.1 Taxidea taxus jeffersonii | reverse complement strand
TGAATTTGGGGGGAAAATTCAGTCCATAACATGTTTCAACCCCCAACAATGCTCCATTTTCTGCTTCCCTTTAAAAAACTTCAAAAATGGGACGCCTGGGTGGCTCAGTTGGTTAAGCGGCTGCCTTCGGCTCAGGTCATGATCCCAGCGTCCTGGGATCAAGTCCCACATTGGGCTCCTTGCTCGGCAGGGAGCCTGCTTCTCCCTCTGCCTGTCTGCCTGTACTCGCTCGCTCTCTAACTAATAAATAAATAAATAAATCTTAAAAAAAAAAAAAAACTTCAAAAATAATTATTTACTACCTTTACTTCTCTTTGTATCCTATTAGAGCTAACCCAATCAGCCTTTCTTCCTCACCCCTCCACCTCTCGTCAAGGTCCCCAATAATGTCCACATTATGGAACCCAGTAGTCAGTTCCCAATGTTTCCATCAACTGCATTTAACAGAGCTGATCCCTTTCCCTTCCTTGAAACATTCCCTTCGCTTGGTTCGCATGGCATCACTCTCCTTCATTCTGTCTCTCTGGCATTTCCTGACTCTTCATCTTTGCTAGTTCCTCTTCCTTTCTCCCGATTCAACACATTGGACAGCCCTGAGGATCCATTCCTGCATTTCTATGTCCTCCCCCTCCCTAGATGATCCCCTCCTCTCCTGACTCTAAATACCATTTAGAAATGAAAACTCCTATGTTAATCTCCCACTCCAAATTCCAAAGGATTATATCTGATAGCTTAACACTTCCACTTGGAGACATCCCGGGCACCTCAAGTTTCAGATGTCCACAACAGAACTCCTAGTTTCCCATTCCCACATCCCACCTGCCTACACAAGCAAACTGCTTCTCCTGCAGTCGGCTCCACCTCTTTCGGAGGAAAGTCCAAATCCATTCTTACAGGTGGTAGGTAGAGTCAATGGCCTGGCAAATGTGTTTGACTTCCCCTCTCATGTACCACATCCAATCCATGGGTGAGTCCGTTTGGCTTTCCCTGTGAAATACATCTGCTGAACATTGCTCTCCACCTCCACGGCCACTGTTCTGGTATAAAACACCCAGATCTCTCCCCTGCTTCTTAGCTGGTCTCCCTGCTTCCACCCTCCCCCTCCTGTGGCCTCTTCTCCCATCAGGAGTTAGAGAGGTCCTCCTGAAATACCTCAGATCACGTCACTCTACCACTCCACACCCATCAACATCTTCCCATCTCACTCAGAAGCCAGTGTTTGCGTCAGCATGTAAGAGGCTGCACCCCGGCTCCCTGTCCTCTCATTTCCTCCTCCCTCAACCCTAGTCACTCTATTCCACCCCAACCTGCCTCCCTGGGCTCCACAAACCCTCCACATACTCTGTGTCACAGCCTTTACAATCACTGCACCGCCATCTGGAATGCTCTTCTCACAGATAGTTAATGATTTTCTCTCTCTTTCTCTTCAGGTTTCCGCCTATGTCAAACATCATCCTATTGGAGAGGTCCCTAACTACCCTGTATAAAATAGCAACTCATCACTTCAGGGTTCCATATCTCCCCTCACTTGGCTTCATCCCCACCTCACATATATATTCTATTTGTTTAATATTTGTTCTCTGTCAACTCCATGAAGGCAAGGATTTGACATTTATTGACCACATTGTTCCTGGCACACAGTAGAAGCTTAATCAACATTTTGTTGAATAAAAAAAAAAAAGATCTCATTTGGTACAAGTTTCAGTTTGGCTCTCCTTGGTATCTGTTTCTATAAGCCAGATTTTGCTTCCCCCAAATGCCAGATTTGTCATTTAACCAAATACCACTTGCAGAAAAAAAAAAATATCAGCCTTTCTCTCAAATCTGCTGGATAAATTGTATGTACTTTAGGGACCAGCCTTGAATTTTCCAGTTACCTCAGACGTCCAGGGAATTGCTTTGCCGTGGAGAAGCTTATTGTATTACATCATTTTTCCCCATGTGTCTTTTAACGAATCATGCTTCAGAACTGAGGATAAAAAGCTTTTCATGTATTTCAGTTGGAAAAGGGTTTTGGTAATTGTAGAACTCTACTGTAGATGAAGAGCTCTGTACTAAAGAAAATTTCTGTCAGACATTCAGGTTCTGGCAAATGCCCTAGCCTTGAAGCGGTATTCATGGTAGCAATTCCTTTACAAACACTAAGATAGTTTGTGTGGAGGAGGGGGGTGGCCTGCTCATTGGCCTGCCGTACAGTGGGGTCCAAATTCAATTCAACTGTCCTACCAGCTGACAGACCCAGCAAAGTTAAGAGTGATCTGAAGAGCCCCAGATTCCTGAGGTGAGGGGAAAAAAAGAGATATCTAAAGATTAAGGAATTGTCCCCAGCATCGCAAAGTGCTTCAGAAATCACCCTTGAGTTGTGAGCAGGGAAGCATCAACATCAACAAGGTACAGTGTCATGAGGTAAGTTTTCTCTCTGGTGTTACAGGTAAGACAAGATAGCCATAGATTACCGCCTCTGTCCTCTGGGATGTCGTCACAGGATAAACATCTTGGCTGTCTTGGATAACAAACACACACATCTACCAGGTGGCCCGCCCACTCTCATCTCTGAAATGTAGTCCTCGCTCAGCTTTACCCCAGAGGATGCATGCCTGCTGAGTTTATCTCCAGGGGAGGTTGGGTGACGTGATCGATAATGGAAGCAGGATGTAGAAAGGCTTTCCCTCTGCCTGGTTAGCCTTTCGGTACTGACTTCAATTCCCTCACAGCTTTCCCAGTCTTCCCTAACTAGTTCTTGTTCTAGTTCCTTGTTCCAAGCCCTCCCAGCGACCACCCCTCTCCCTGCAGCCCTTGACACCACTGTCACTCCACAGCCATTCAGGATACTGTAAGCCTCAGGGAGGACGGGGATGGTTTCAGGTTTCACTCTGACCCTTTGGCTTTCAGTGCCCAGCAATGCCTGGCATACTTAATACCGATTTTTGAACTGATGTACGAATGATTTAGCAGTGCAAGTATTCTCCCCATCCTACTTTGCATACATCATCTCTACCCTCCCTCAGATTAGCTAAGGATTCTGGGTAAAAGGACTCAGGCCAGGACAGAGGTTGTGTAGCTGTGGGTCTGTCTGTCAGGTTCCCTCCCTAGGGGTAAGGCTCTTCCTTACTTCCATCCCCACCTACTGACTCTTGTGGGTACCTGGTGCTCTCACTGACCCTAATTTCATTTTTATTTCTGAAAACATTTTCATCTAGGTGACATGCTTAGGAATTCTAAGTTCCTCTTAAAATTCTTGGCATCTGCAGCTATTTTTAAAATTCTTTCTGCCTTTTCTTAGGACAAGATGCTAGACAGCAAGGAGCAATACAATCTCCCCCTTTGTAAACCTAGTTCTCTCAAGGCATCATGGTCAGTATCAAGATTCCCAACGACCATGGAGGTCACACTGAGCACTGATGGCTCCATAACTGTCCCACTAGTTCAGAAGAGTCTGGCTTCACCTCTGAGCCTGGCTGAAAGCCACTTCATTGGGCAACAGAGACAACCACAGAATAAACAAGCCGGAGGTCACACACAACTGTTCGCAGTCACACAGCCGCTAGAGAAAAGGGTCATACTCCATGCAGATGGCATCCTACCTGCTGCTGTCCATGATTGCGTGGCAACAGGAGTCCTTGGCGGGATTTTTAAAGGGCTCAGGATTCCATCCAGCTGTGACATGCACCTAACGCCCTTTTTGATCAACACTGCTAATGAGAAGTCGAACCATAAACCTGCCACGAAGGCAGATCTGTCACAAGAGAAATCCCTGGTCAATTGGGTGCTCTGCAGGGTTGTGCTTCTGAGACGGATGCTCGCCAGCTGGCTTTCAGCTGCACCCAGGCTGCTGTCTTACTCTGATATGCCCAGACCCGGTCCCACAACAGTAACACATGCGCTTCTGTGACCCTTCACAGCTTCTAAAGCCTCGATGATCTCCTGTCCTCGCCCGAGTCTGGTCCAGTAGGCAGGCAGCCATAAGAAAATCCTCCAAGTTAACAGTGTTTCTCTCCTAAACAGTGCTTGGGATGCACATGTTCATCGAATATGTCTTCTGACATGACCGATATCCATCCCCTCAAACAGGCTGCGGTGTATAGAGCAGTTACCACATTCCCAGTGGAGCATGATGGGATATATGCTAATCCATACACCTTACAGATCAAAGAGCTGAGCCGCGCGAGGAACCTATAGCTAGCCTAGTATCAGATAGTCAGCCCAGGGCAGAGACAGGCTTTGTACATCCTTGCTGGCCTGGGAGCCACTGTTCCCTGGGGACTATACCTTTGCCCTGGTGTGTTCATCTTAAAACCTACAAGAAAGGGCAATCTTACTTCTTCGTTTCCTGATCTCATCACGGACCTTATTATAGTTGCTGGGTTCTGAAAACAATGCCCACCTTACGAATGGGGCAACCAAAGTGCAGAGAAGTTAATGATCTTTTTCAGGTCTACATCCCCAGCTAAAACGAACCTGGAACTCAACTGCAGACTGAGTTCTACATAGAACTCTTCCTATGGGCCATACTGTCACCTTTGTAGGTCTTAAGACCTTGTCCTGAGAAATCACCTTTGCTTACCCAGGCTCTGATGCCTTGATGATGCCACTGTGACTGGGTTAGCAAAGGGCTTCACCTCCCACCCCTGATTCCAAGTTGGCACTCATAGTTCCATCTAGGAGAACTACAATCCTTTCTCACAGAAATTAGCAGACATGTTTTGGAAATGATTGATAAGGGGAAGAAGGAAAGAGGAACAGCTTCCCAAAGTATACAAATCTCAAGAGCTTTTATTAGAGTACCAACTGCTATCTGACCAACGCTAAAATCTCAATGGCTTAAAACAACCTTATTTCTTGATCACGTGATAGTGCCCTGAGTGAGCGGGGGTGAGAAGGGAGGCACACATGCAGGCTTTATCCTAGTCATTTGGGAACTGAGGCTTACTAGTCTGGCAAAAGGTCCATGGCCCCAAAAGAGATTAAGAATCCCTGATCCAGTGGTTTCTCCAGGGCCTTGTAGGCTTCCATCAGTTCCTTGGCATGTAGTAGGCCGATGAGGGAAGAAACAGTGTGACAAATCACTCGTAAAGTTGGAGGGGAGGTAAAAAACAACTTACATTACCTCTCTCCTCATCCCATTGACTAGAACTCAGTAATATGGACCCATGTAACTGCAGTGAACGCTGGGAAATGTAGTCTCTCTGGGTGCCCAAGAAGAAAAGGAGACGGGGTTAGCAAACACACATTATCTCTGCTACACTGTCAAGCACACATTTATTGGATTATACCAACCATAACGCAAATACTAAATGATACAATGCTAAATGAGAGAATGACACTACATGCCACAAATACTGTCAATTTGTAAAAATGCAAATACAGGCATACCTTGGCTACTGCAGGTTCAGCTATGGACTATAATACAGCAAATATCATAGTAAAGTGAGTCAAATAAGTCTCTTGATTTCCCAGGCATATAAAAATATTTACACTATATTGTAGTCTATTAAGTGTGCAATGACAGAATGTCTAAAAAACTATGTATCTTAATTAAAAAATCTTCTATTGGTGGGGCGCCTGGGTGGCTCAGTCGGTTGGGCATACAACTCTTGGTTTCAGCTTGGGTTGTGACCTCAGGGTTGTGAGATCAAGCCCCGCATTCGGCTCCATGCTCAGCGTGGAGTCTGCTTGAAATTCTTTCCCTCTCCCTCTGGCTCTCACCGTGCTCATATGTTTTCTCTCTCTAAACAAATACATAAATTTTTTGAAAAAATTCTTTTATCGTAAAAATACTAACCATCATCTGAGCTTTCAACGAATCGGTGGAGGGTCTTGCCTCAATGTCAATAGCGGCTGACTGGTCAGGGTGCTGGCTGCGGTAATCTCTTAAACTAAGATGACGGTGAAGTCTGCCACATCGATGGACTCTTCCTTTCACGAATGATTTCTCCATAGCATGGAATGCAGTTTGATAGCACTTTCCACAAAATGGAAGTTCTTTCAAAATCACAGTCAATCCTCTCAAACACTGCTGCCTCTTTCTCAACAAAGTTTATGTGATGTTCTAAATCCTCTGGCATCATTTCAACAATCTTCACAGTGTTTTCACCAGGAGTAGGTTCCATCTCAAGAATCCACCATCTTGGCTCATCCAAGAGCTCCTCATCTGTTCAAGTTTTATCACGAGATCGCAGCAATTCAAATATAATAATGATGAAGAAGCCTCAAACACTGCAAAAATTACCAGAATGGGACACAGCCACAAAGCGAGCCAATGCTGTCGTAAGAAATGCAGTGTCGGCAAGGCACGACGAAGGGAGGTCTGCCTGTACTGGAAAGATGCCAGGTAGTAAACTGTGTTTCACAAGCAGCACATGATACTCTAGCAATGGGAAATTATGGAACACCACAAATGAAACAATAGCAACCATCAGATGGTTCAAGAAAAGCCAAACCAGACATCTGTTCACAGATGAAGCACCTCACCTCCTTGCCCTGAGGCTGGTGCAGCAGAACTGTCTGGCCAGAGACAGCTGCAGAGGCCTGGCCTCGGGGTCCACTCTCTGCCCTGCCCCGAGACGTGTTAGAAGGAGCAGCCTCACTGGTAGGAGGGAGGGAGAGCTGGCATTAGAAAGGGCAGTAACACTGGTCTCCCGTGAGCTGAGAAGAACAAGGCAAGGGAGGGCTTTTTGAGTTTTTACTGAGGCTTTTGTAACAACTCCCCTGGTGTCGTTTTCCAAAATTATCTAACTCTAAGGCACATCCTTTTTTCTGAAGTAATTCTTTGGTTTCTATGTTACCCTTAAATAAGTTGACTAATTGACCTGACAACTCAAGTGGTTAATGTGATCACTGGCACCTAATTCCTTGGATAAGATGGCGGCTCCTTCTGCGGAGGGCCTGGGGCTTGCCAGTAAAATGAAAAGCCAAGGAGGGCTCAGAGGACCATATGCAGGTCACTGTTCTAGACCCTACTGCAAACCCGCAGCGGTACGACCCTGAGCCCTAGAAAAGTTAGATGCCAAAAAGGACTTTGAGGTCAGCCAGAGTAAGCTTCTTGACAGATGTGCCAGATCCTGATAGGACCTGTTTGGCCAAAGTTTTCTTCTTCTCTTGGAGGTGTAAGATCTTCTCTTCCACTGTTCCCTCACAAATAAATCTAAAAAAAAAAAAAAAAAAAAACAAAAACCCAGATAAGCAAATAATCAGAAACCCAAAAAAGCATATTTAATAACCTAATCAAACTTGTATTTATGCTTTAGTTTGTACATGAGATTTCTTTCTTAAGTTGTCTTAAGGTTTAGTTAAAAACTCCATGTTTATGAGAGCCAAACAACCTTGACTAAACATGTGCCCATTTAAAATGATGTGACTCAAATTATTTTTCATTTCTTTCTGAAGCTAAGGTATTTGGGAACATGCCAAAATAGGCAAACACTATCCCTATCCAAAAAAATGCAGAGATCCAGCTGTCACCCAAAAAGCTCAACCCTGATCAAGTCAGAAGGCCTTAGAGCTTATCAAGTTCCTGTCGTGTGTGCTGGTGTAAATACAGTGTCTTATTTCTTGGCGAATTCACACTGAGAACAGCTTTTACCCCGTGAAGAAATGCCACTATAGTCTTTCCCTCATTCAGCAAGTACTGACTGAGCATTTACAATATTGCCAGGTGCTATGATAAGTGCAAGGATGGAGAGATGCATACAGTCCAGTCTTGTGCTCTCAAAGAGAACACAGGAAGAGAGGCATGAAAATATACAATCACACGAGCTGGAAAGCGCTACAGACATACGTCCAGTGTGCACAAAGAGTAAAAGGAAACATCTCCAGTGTTCGGGGAAGTCTCTGTTGAAGACTGAGTTCGTAATGTGTGGCCTGTGGGATGAGCAAGAGTTTACCAGATGCAGCAGAGAGTGGGCGTCCCAGGGAACGGGAATGTGGAAAAACCACGACTGCATTTAGAACAGGGTTATGTCGAAGGAAGATCAGATGGTCCATTCTGGCCAGGGCTAAAGTCAAAAGGACTCCACCATGTTGCAGAGCAATGACAGAAGCTCTGGAGGATGGTGGGGGTCAGATCGTGAGAGGTTCTGCATTTCATGCAAAGAAATTCAGACTTGAAAGAGGGAGATGGCAGTGTGGATGGGAAAGAAGAGATGGTTTTGAGACATTTCAAAAATAAAATGAATGGACTTGGTATGTGAAAAGGGAGAAAAAGGGAGGAACCCCATCTGTGGCTCTAGGATTGGATACAGGGATCCTATTCATGTAGAGGCAGTCTTCAGAAGCATCGAGAGATCAGAACGGTAGCTCACTTCAGTCTGTGACATTCTGAGTTCCTGGAACGTGTCATAGTACTTGCTCCATAGTGAACACTCGGCAGGTATCAGATTTAGGAGATGAATGAGACAGGTGAACGAGTGAATGGATAATGGCACACACTCAGATTCAGAGGGTTAGCAAGTATTTGAGTATCGAGGTCTGATGCTGGAGGCCTTGGGGATGCAGGTTCAGACTTTGGACTTCCTGGAGCAGACAGGATTACTAGGGGAGGACCATACAGGGTGAGATGAGAGCTAAGGACAGGGAAACCAGGATGATCACTGTGGAATTCACAGATGACCTGTAACAAGAGTGGTTTCAGTGGAGCAACAGGGGTGAGAGGCTGAGGAATGAATATGAGAGGTAAGCAAGACAAGACAGTCAGTGATTTCTAATTCTTCAGGAAACCCAACCCTGAAAAGGAAGGAGAAAAAGGGGTCTGTTGCTAAAATGGATTGTAGAATTAACACTGGTTGTGGTTCTTAAGGGAAAAAGTCCTGAAGAGAGGGACATTCTATAAAAATCGCTGGCTTGTGCTCTTTGAAAATGTCAATGTCGTAAGACACAAAGACTGACATATGGTCCCAAATTAAAGGAGACAAGAGAGTCATGACAACTCAATACTACGCAGCCTCTATCTAGGATTTTCCTTTGCTGTGCGGGACCTCACTGGGACAAGTGGAAAACAGAATAGTCCGCAGTTCAGATAACAGCACTCTTATCAGTGTTAACATTCTGATTTTGAGCCTTTTACTGTGGTTATGTAAGAGAATATTCTAATTTAAAAATGCACCCTGCAGTATTTAAGGGTAAAAGAGCACCACGGCTGCAACCGACTCTCAAACGGCCCAGAAAGAAGTCTACATGCACACATATACATGCTAAGGCACACGAGCAGTTTCTGGTATTATTTTTACAAACAAGATTTTGGGGGATATTATTCTTTTAAGAACTCTTACATCCTTTTCTGCATGCCCGAAGTTATGTCAACATAAAGGTTAAAAGCAAAAAACTAATAAATAAAGGGTGGGGAGGAGGGTACTTTCCCTAACCCTAACATACAAGCCTTTTCTTGTCTTGCAGGGACCAACCAACCCCAAGGTCACCCCAAATTGCTTGTGTTCCCTTCTGGACTGTGAATACCAAGGGCGCCGTGCCTCGGGAGCATCACTAGTCAAGTGATCGCCAAACATTTTACGTTCTGTTAAAACAGGACCCAAGAAAGACTGGCACAAAAGGAAAGCCTGTGAAGGGGCCTAAGTCCCGGCAGGCCTTCACTTACTTGTGCACAACAACATCTTTCTGCTGCCCGACACGGTAAATTCGGTCACAGGCCTGGTCTTCAAGTGATGGATTCCTGTGAAAAGAGAGGCAAGGCTCAAAGGTGCTGCCACCCTGGACTGGGTGGTCAAGGCCCCTGGACAGAGGCAGCCTGCAGCTGTTTCTGGATGGTTCTGCACCTACAAATGGGGGTTCACAGTTTTAAAGGGTCGGAAAAAAACCAAATAAACAAAAAGCCCACAGTGAAGAATATGGGACAGAGGCCCACAGGGGCTGCAAGGTCTAAAACAGTTACCATCTGGCCTAAAATATTTACAGAGAGCTTGTAAATCCCTGTCCTTGGCTACGCGGGCCCCAGAAAGGTGAGTATCAGATACCTTCTTGCCCTCAACTGAAAAACTTGGGTCAGTTTGCCAACAGAAACTCAGCACCACGGTTAGCTGACAACTTTAAAGTAACACAGGTGAACGGATGCTCCAATTCGGTCACTAACCAGCTGGATGAACTTGGGCAAGTCACCTCACCTCAACTCTCTGTAATTGAGATTGCCACTTAGAAACATGACGGCTGCCTAATGAGAGGGAACAGCTTTCTCTTTCTTTTTTTCTGTAAAGATTTTATTTATTTGAGAGAGTGAGTGGGAGATAGAGAGAGCACAAGCTGGCGGGAGGGGTAAAGGGAGAAGCACTCTCCCCGCACTGAGCAGGGAGTTGATGTGGGGCTCGATCCCAGGACCCTGAGATCATGACCTGAGCCGAAGGCAGATGCTTAGCCGACTAAGCCACTCAGGTACCCCGGAACACCTTTTTAATATTCTGGGATTCAACTAAAGAGACTTATTTTCTTTATGGATGCTATCAACACCAAACTAGTTTCTCATCTTATCTCTTTAAAACCTTGGACAACATTTCTCCACTTCAGAAAACAGCATTTCTTTATTTTTTGAGGATTTTAAGTAATCTCCATACCCAACAGGGGGCTTGAACTCACAACCCTGAGATCAAGAGTCACACGCTCTACTGACTGAGCCAGCCAGGCGCTCCCAGAAATCAGCATTTAACTCCCACTCTGCTCTCCTCCCTCAAATGTATCAGGGAGTCCTAAGACCTAAACTCATTCTCCCAGAAGATGGTACTGGGTTGGCCTGAGTGTGCCAATCTGGGCTGCCTGGAAAACCAGACGAATATGCAGCGATCTCTGCTTGGCATAACTGGAAAACCCCAAACTGAGACTAATTAGGACATTTTTCTCCTACCAACACACACACTCATTTATCTTATTTCCAGGAAATTTGCGGTTACACTCTCAATGTTGATACTACGCATGCAGCCAAGGGCCTTGTGTTAAGCGAATTCCTAACATGACTAGAAAAGTCCTTCTCCTTTTCCTTTTGGAATAAAGCTTCTCCTTCTTTTCCAGGGCTGAGATTTCCTTGGATGTCCACAAATGGCGTGAAATATGGTATTCTGAAGAGGTAAAACTGAGTGATGTGGCTCTTAGCCAGGAGAAAAAGACTTCTTCCCAGTTTCCATGGAAACAGATGGAAGATTAACAGTAAGGTGAATGCTATTTTAAGCAGTCATTTGAAGCCTGGCTTGCTCAGGAATTCGGGGCCATCAATAGCCCCACACCCTGTACAGACCAGGACCTGTGCACAAGTGTGCAGCCGAGGCAATGGCCCAATACAAAAACCGCAGCGTCTCCATAAGTCAGCCCCCACCTGCCCCGCTATGCTAGGGCAAGGCAAGATAAATCTAGAGTCATTACCAGTGCATGTCCAGAAGAAAAAGGTGGTTTCCTCCAGTCAGGTTTAGACCCACACCTCCAGCTGAGAGAGATATTAGCATAACCTTCAAAAGAAAGCACAGCATTCCCTTTAATACATATCTGATCTCCTAATACACCTCTCCTGTCTCTGGTTCAAACCCAAGATCAATACAGATAAGTACCACGTTCCTATCAAATTTCCCTCTGCTGTCAAAAAAAAAACTTTTGAGATACACTCCCCTCACCTTGAAGAAAGCTGTTCACTTTTGATGTTTTTGTGACTCAACCTCAAAACATGAATTGTACGCTTGCCAAAATACACAAACCCTGCAATTTAGAGCATGGGGGGTGCCTGGCTCAAGGCACTTTCATGGAATTTTCCATTAATCAGATTCTGTCCACTTCCACGGTGTCTGCACCCTCCACCCCCCTGCCACTGCTGCTCTTCCTGCGCCCCCAGGCCACCAGTGCTTTCCACGTTCCTACTGTCCCTCCAGATCTCCCCAACTTCCTCGCATCCAACTCCCACCTACCCTTCAAGGCTGGCCTCGTCCACAGAGATCGCCCGAGCCAACAAGCTCTGCTCTTCCTCTGCTTTTAGCCCTGGTATTTTATTCTCTTTTAAGTCCCTGTATACTTCGATACATACCTCAGTAAATGTCTAATAAATTAAAAGTACGGGGAAGGTATCAAGGCAATGAATGTGTTTATACTGCAGTTCTCGCTGTTTATCTGCGAACAAGGTGCTCTCGGTGACAGGTGATGGAGCTCTGGTGTGACCGGCTCATACCTGGGTGCCCCTGGAGCTGTTAAAGGCCTCCACCAAGTCCATCCTCTGTTTGGGGCTGACAGAGCCATCAATGGTGGCATAAGTCAAGCCTTGCCTCTGAAGGTGCCTTGCCACAACCTGCAGCATGCTGGTCCACTGGGAGACCACGACGCTGAAAGGAAGGAGAATGCAAAACATCAGCATGCTGTCCTCCCGAAGAGATGAAACAAATTCATCAGCAGGGTCTCAAGGCCCCTGTTACTCTTAAGATTCAGTCATCAAATGTAGATCCAGAAAGGCCTTCTGTCCCCCTGTGGGGCAAAGGCACATGCTTAGGTCACATCTGAAGGTGACTTCCATTGCTTCCAGTTGTTTCCAGATCAAGGTTGTCATCTGTCTCATGCTAGATGAGATCAGAATACAGTGGTGGTCGGCCTAAAATAAGGGCTGCAGCTTCCTATCATCTGGAGATCTGTGGTCCTGCAGGGAAGGGATGCATGGGCCGCCCTCCCTTTGCCAGCCCCTGTAAGCTGCTGGCACGTCTCTACCCTCACAACTTGTGCTATGTTTCAATTAGGGTTGTAAGTTTTAAAAATCAAAATATTGCACACATACAAATGCAGATCCATAACACACGTGAGGGTAACAATAAATGGATCCACGCACCCAGCTCGAGAACATTCCCAGCACTGTGGGGCTCCCAGTTTGACCACACACCTCACTCTGTCTTTTGCACCTGTCACTCCCTTGCTTTTCTTTGGGGGATTCGCTACTTTTAAACACTTCTCCAGATGTTTAGCTCACTCTGATCCTCTAGGGACTTCCTTCTCAATCAGTCCCACAAATAATTTAACTAGAAATCATAGAGAATGTGTGCTGTAACCTCAGTGCTTTCTGCTGAGGAGGATTCAAGGTTCTGGATTTATAAAAAGCTGAGGTTCAGAACTATCAGCAATATCAGAGTGTCTGGACTCATCACAAACAATACTTGGATAATAAAATAACATTTACCTCTTCTGGGACCCTGAATTTCCTCGGATTGCCTCCAATTCCACCAACAGAGATGTAATCTGGGAAATGTTATTCAGTATATGTTAAGTTGTAGCAAATTCGCTTTTCTCCAGCATCCCTCACCTGAACTTCTGTGGCCTGCCTCTGGTCTGACCCCACTCTAGGCCACTCTCCTCTCTGCAGCCCAAGGGCTATTTCTAAAATGCCAGTCTGTCACTTTCCTCCCCTCCCGCGGGGCCTTCCCACCGAGGATCGAACCCAAGCTCCTGATAATGACCTACCAGCTCCGTGCTGCTCTGGCCTCAGCTTAGCCCCTCCTCAAATGATGCTCCTGTTATACCAGAGTTCCTCCTCTGCTAAGCCATGCTTTGTCTCATCTTTGTCCACTCTGTTCCCTCTGCCTGAAACACCCTTCATGTCAGATCGACATCACTTCTTAGGGGTCCTCACTAATCCCAAAGTAGGGTTAGGTGCCTACTGCCTCCTTTTGTTTCTAGCACGGTCTTTTCCACACTACCCACTGTGTCTTAATCATCTCTTGCCATCATAATCTGGGGTGCTGCAAAGAAGTAGAGCAACAGAGGATTGGTTCATTTCGGTTCGTTCCCCTAGCAGCCAGCATGGAGCCAGAGCAGAGAAGGTACTCTCCTAACATTTGCAGGAAGAGAAAATCTAAGAGCTTTACCCAGTTTAGGGCCCACTCCAAAGACTGTTAAGAAGAAACCCACCCACCAGTCTGAGCGACACTTGCTAAGACTTCCCCCAAAAGCTCTCCAGGTATTTATCAAACCCCCTCAGAGCACATCTGAGTCCACAAGGGAGTGGCTGGTAAGAACCGTGCACATGAGCATGAGTTGGAAAAGCAGCTGGATTCATCCTTCCCAACTGCTAATGCAAAGGACCTTCTGAAAGCCTCTAGGGTCCCTGGAGTTCATCCCTGGGATGGTGGAGGAGGAAGAAAATGACCAGGATTCAGGAGATGAAGAGAGCTCTTCTGTCGTACCCCTTCGGGGCTCCTGGTGAAGAGCGCAGACGCCTCATCACGGAAACAAGGGGCTGCCCCAGATGAACTCTCTTTTTTTCCCCCAGATGAACTCTTGAGGCGCCCTCAGCGCTTATGTCTTATACTGCCCTTGTTCGGGTGCTCACCTCTAGAGGCCCCCACCACCCACGAGGTTGCCTTCCGATCTCAACAAATGTGCTGGACAGGAAGTAAGGACAGCACTGGACCATTCTGAATTCATAGGGAGAAAGAAAGCAGGTACATGAAGCACCCAGCATCTTGGTGACTTGAGGTTGTGGTAAGTGCCTGGACTGCCCCATGAAAAAGCTAATGATAAGTATTTTGAGAAAACTTCAGTAGGAGAGCCGAACCCTCGGTCCATGAGCAGTGGTTCCAGGAACATTCTACATGAGGTTAGGTGTGTGCTGCCAAAACTCCCTTCCTTGAGTAAAACAACCTTAAATGGTTTGAACCGCTATTAAGGGGCTCACATTAAAACACCCTGTGAATAAATACTACCCAAGTATTAGATGAGGCACACAAATTATGAAGACTTGAAGTTTTAACCCAGTAGCTACTGTGAAGGTACTACGACAAGAAGTTTGTCCACATACGGTGCCCTTCCTCTGTTTCTCTCAGTTACTAGTGGTAAAGACCTCAGTAGATATTGTGAAAGTTTAATTAAAAGTAATTCTTAAGTAACACCATTCCCTTGGCAGTGACCTCATTTCTAGTTACATTAAAAAACAACAACAACACTTGGGGCGCCTGGGTGGCTCAGTGGGTTAAAGCCTCTGCCTTCAGCTCAGGTCATGATCTCAGGGTCCTGGGATCGAACCCCACATCGGGCTCTCTGCTCAGCAGGAAGCCTGCTTCCCCCCCACCCCCTCTGCCTGCCTCTCTGCCTGCTTGTGATCTCTGTCTGTCAAATAAATAAATAAAATCTTTAAAAAAAAAAAAGTATTTGAAGAGAAGCTGAGGCTAGGAATGGCAGCTTCAGACAGCAGCTGAGAGAGAGCACCTCGCTCCACTCTCAGGGTACACAGACTAATGGCAGATACTCTAAACCAGCCAACAGAAAGGCAGCCCTCAAGTTACAGCACACCTCAGCCTCAGAAAGCTTTAATGAAAATAGAACCAAATGACTAATGAAGATAGAAGGCAATTCAGGAAATAATACTCACAGTTGGATACCTTTCAACAAGTCTAAGCAATTGGCGCTCAGATGTATTACACAGTCTCTGGGGTCAAGTCTTTGTTGTTTTCCTTTAAAGCTTTCCCGCAACAAATTGCTCACTCACTGAGGCCCTGTCACTGGTGTAAACCTGATAGGCAACTTTCCCAGTGATCCATGACAGAAAATGTGTCTTGCTGCCGGGGCTGGCCCAAATCACTCTCTGAGAGCCCACTAGATAATAGGACTTGTTATATTTGTGAAATAAAATGAGAACTTAAGACTGGAGGGGCAACTGGACCAGCTCACATCTAATAGTTCTAGCCTCGCCATTCAATGGCTGTACACGCTTAGACAAATGTGTCACTCTCACAAACGGAGGAAATCCAAGTTTTTCTATCAGAACAGAGGTGACAAAAGTACCTTGCTACTCGCTCTTGTGTTCTCAAAAAGCTCTGCCTTGAACCGTTCACCATTAAGGGAAATGATGGGAGACGGCTCCGTGTCACAGAGTTCAGACAATGTCATAGCACTGAGCTGCTCTTCCAGAGAAAGGGCAAGGCCCTCGCTTTTCAGTTCTGCCGGGTCCAGGGCCTGAAGAGAATACACAAAGGGGACAGGGCGGGGGGTGCAGGTGGACAGTTGAGGAAGCAAGCCACATTATTTGCCAACGAAAGTGAGGACTGTTTAACATTTCACACAGCAAAATGTCTCGTAATTCATCATTGGGATTTCCTCAGAGAAACCCTGATTAAAATGTAATCTTGCAAGTTTTTCACAAGATGAAAGATAAATCAAATGATGGAACTTTTTAGAGATTTGCCAGACAGATTACATGATCATTCTGTTTTCCCAGCTAAAGCAGTATAGTTAATTAAGCTATTGATAATCAAAACACATTACCACAGCTCCTCTGAAAGAGTAACAGACTCACCTTAATTATGGATGTGCCTGTAGCCAATGTTAAGGCAACTTTTCCAACTGTATAAATACTTGAGTTTTCATGACTAGCCTTTAAAAGCCCCCAAGCTGCCTGAAGGCAGAAAAAACTAGTAGCTAAATTGGCTTTATGACATCCTAAAATACCAAAATATCCATGAATGGTTTAGCAAAACGAAATTTTCCATTCTAAAATTAAGTTTATTTACAAAAACAAAACCAATACAAGCTGTTCTCAACACTATGGGAATTATCTCAAGATCAATAAAAAGTAATAAAAAGTAAAATAAAGAAGCTTCCTCCTCTCTTCCCCACCAAAAAAACCAGAAACACCCCAAAATGCTATTCCCCTTGATCTGGCAGGCTGGACCCCACTTACAAAGGCCTGAAACGGACCTCTTTGGCAGCTGCTGGGCGGGTGGGGGGGGAGCACATGAAGGGCTCTTCTTACCGACTTCAGCAGAGACAGGTGACAGCAACACTGGCGCAGTCTGAGCAACTGGGTCAATAGTACGTGGGGGGTGCTGGATCTTGGCAAGCTTGCTGCCACCCGGGGCCCAGGCCCAATGGACGCAAACTCCTGGGCCACTTCCATGAAAGGACACAAAGCACATGGAAAAAGAAAGGGTTTACAACAGAAATATGGGGAAGAATCACAAACCGAAGGAGGCTGTTTTGAACTTCTCTAATCTGCAATTCAATAACATAGCTGAAACTGACCTCTCTACCAAGGAAGCCACATGAAATACTGGTTTTCTTTATGGACCTAGGTGCATTGTAATCACGTGGATTTCAAAAGTAACTTTAAAGAAGTTTAGATCAGCAGGTCTGGCGATGGCAGATTGGCTTATTTAGCTTTGGTCTGAGTTCCTAGAGAAGGTCAAGTCTCTGATACCAGGCATTCATAATGTCCCATAGCCGTAAATTTTACCAGATCCACATCTCTGTTACTTTTGTGTACTTACGAGTGTCCCACCGCTTACCTTTACTGAATGGATTATCAGGGCTTCTTCCAGACTGGCTGCCCCCACCTTCGTGCCCTCTTAGATAGGATCGCAGAGCTGACCTGCCTCAGATCGAAAGAGAAAATGTACATGGAATGTTTGCTAAGACCAAAGAGATTTACTAGTGGTCACTGCTTAACTGCTTGCAGCAGGATCTTAAACAAAGTCAGGCATGTAGCAAGCACTGGCCAAAGATAATGAAAATTAATTATTTTAAAAGCCAAATCATTTTTTTAAGTGTCAATAAACACATTAACATTATAAATATTATGTCTGATGATAGCTATTAATTTATAACATATTATAATGTTAATATTAATTAGTATTTTTTATATTTATCAATAAATACAATAATATTACATCAGGAATACAAGGAGAAAAAAAAGAATTCACATTGGAAATGAAAGGTACCAAGCAGGAGAGGGTAAATCTGGAATTTCAGGAAGGACAGAGGTTTAGAGAAAGTACAAAGAACATATGACAAGAAGGATTACAGAGCAGTTTGTTGTTTTAAGTTCCAATGAGATGCTGAGTAACAGGTCGAAGGTCAGAGAGATGTTCTTTCCCAACACAGCCCCACAGAACCAGACACACCTGGTGTAGGCGACCACACTGTTTGGCTTCTACGCAAAGAAGCCGATGAAGAACAGGTTCAGTGTGTATATAAGACAGAGGTAAGCCAGGGAACAGGTGAAGGGAGAGAAAGGGAGATTTAAAAACCAAAACAAACAGAAAAAGGAAGGTAGACATCCAAGTCATCAACAACACTACAAATGCAGTCTGAAGAAACTGGACCCTTAACTCACTCCCAAGCAAGGACAGGAATCACACAACGATAAATGTGAGGCACTTCCTCATTACACACACCTCGATCTTGCCAAAAGGACACTGTAAACATTCTCTTCATCTTCAGAAAGCTTTAAATGGTGCACTTGAAATTTACGCTGGGGCAGCATCACCTGGAGGAGAAGAATTCAGCTACAGAAGTCTGTCAAATGACTTGGGCATTACAGAGTACATTCCCCATGGAATGTACTGGACCCTGGAAACCTAGTCAAGCCCTGGGCAGCTCTCCCACCTGCCCTAAAAACAGGATGACTATGACACATGACCACTTAGGCCCCCTCACAGGCAGACGCGACACTCAGAGGCTCCTGAGCAAAGCAGATGCCTGTTCAAGCCAAGGCAAGGACAGGTCAGCCTCCTTCCCTGGCCTTCCCCAGGGACAGGGACAAACGAGATTACCAAGGGCTGGAGATTACCAAGGGCTGGCCGGTGGAGTCCAGCTGGTCTTTTGTTCTCCTCAGCAAAAGGCTCTTGGTTAAAATACTTAACCGTTCTCCTCCTTTCTGTGAACCATTGTCAACCTGGCTCTTCCACAGTTGGAAATCATCGAATGGAGAACAACGGAGAAATCTTTTTTTGTTAAGGAATAAGAGGGACAGTAGGAAAAAAGAAATAGAGAATGGTTTAAGGAGTAAATAAGGGTCCAAGGAAACACACAAGATGAGAAACAAATCTGATTTTCTGTTATATCTGTTATCCAATCATTTTTTAATAGTGAATTTCATACTAAAGCCCTGCAAGACACATCAAAAGAATCTAAGTTGATAACAAAACCACATTATAAAATGTGAATTTTCCCATTAACGATATCTGTACCATCACAACAGGACATACAAGCAATAGCTGGAATTTATTCCTAAAGCTTCAAAAGCCAGCAAAGAAATTCCATATCCTCTTACGGGCTGACTTGAATAAAAGCAAGGGCTTTAAAATCAGCATTCTTTCCTGTTTGCTTCGAATAAAAAGCAGGCCTGACCCTAGGCCATATGCTTTGAAACTGAAAAAGCCCAAAACATTCACTGGACTGAAGAAAGAGGGCTTCTGTTTCCTCTTAATCCATCCTATATTTTAATCCATCCTATATTTTCCCATATATAGGGGCTGGATGGAATCCTAGTCCTGTATCTGCCAGGCCATCAACCAATTATCTTCTCATAATATGAATTTGTTTGCCCTTTAAAGGTCGAGAAGCTTGCCATCCCCCACGTGAGATAATCTGGGATGTTCTGGAGCTTTGTCATGAGATATGGAATAATGATGAAGGGTTAACTGACTGGTGCGCATTTACATAATCCTGAGGAGTTTTACTCACTTCAGCAGTGAATACATGTCCAACAAGCTGTTCTGAATGGGGGTTCCAGTGACAGCCCAACGGGCCCGGGCCTGGAGCCTGCACACAGCCATGG
Source organism: Taxidea taxus jeffersonii (assembly GCA_003697995.1). Lineage (NCBI taxonomy): Eukaryota > Metazoa > Chordata > Mammalia > Carnivora > Mustelidae > Taxidea > Taxidea taxus. The sequence continues at coordinate 18,910 of RCUC01138419.1, read as the reverse complement.
AAGTCTGAACTCGTGGATTCTTCACACAGTGAGCTTCATCTAGTATGATTCGAGCCCAGACTATTCGAAGCAAAGGTGTTTTTGCACTATCCTGGAAGAAACCCAAATGATATCATCAACACTATGGAAAAATGCACATGTCTTCAAGAAGAGGAGGGGAAACAATGAACGAGTAGTGAGGGTTCACTCTCACAGTCCAGTTTGAGGGCTCAGATTGGGTATGCTGAAATGAGAATTAAGCTGAAGAAAAAGTCTCCACAAAAGTGGAGACTAAATAAGTTGACTCGAGGGCCCCAATCCTTGAGTTTAAGATGCTTACAAGTAGGGACACCTGGGTGGCACAGTTAAGCCTCTTGGTTTCCGCTCAGGTTGTGATCTCAGAGTTGTGATCTCAGCCCACATCAGGAGTCTGCTTGAAATTTTCTCTTTCCCTCTGCCTCTTGTGTTTGCTCTCTTTCTCCCTCTCTCTTTCAAATAAATAAATCTTTAATTTAAAAGATGCTTAAGAGTAAAAATCTTTTAACTTGAGTTTTCAAGTTAAAACTCCAAAATGAGCAACAGCTGTGGGTCAGGACTGCACTAGGTGTCGAGCCTGGAAATTCACCCATTTCAATCAAATATTTACTAAACTGACAAAAAAGTCACTGCAAAAAAATTCACTGCCAAGTCCACTTTTATAACGTAGGGTACGAAATCAGCCATTAAAGACAGTTCCTAGCCTTAAGGAGCTCACAATGGAGCAGGAAGAAAAACAAGCAGAAAGATTAATCACAGGCGATGTTTATGTATGAAGTCCCACTGGATAACCCAGTAGATGCTGGAGGACCCTCGTCAGTGTGGGTCACTGCTGTACCCCTAACACCTGAAACAGCAGCTGGCACATAGCAGATACTCAGTATCAGCTGAATGTGTGGAGGGCGAAGACATAAATAAGCTCAAGGTGCTAAGAGAGGCATTTAAACAAAGGATTAAAGGATTCTTGAAGCAGGTGAAAAAAAAAAACAAAAAACAAATTAACCTGGAAAAGGCACGGAGGCAAAGCCTTCCACTCAGAGAGAATGAAAAGGCACAAAAGCCATCACAGAGCAGGACAGACACACATCCCCGGGTACTGAGCACGCGCTGCCGCAGGGAGGGCTGGGCCGTAGGAGATGAGGGACGCCCAAGTAGGGCAAGGTCATTAAAAGCCTCACACACCATGTACAGCAACTAGGGTCTTATCCTGAAAGCCGTGAGGAACCACTAAGGGATGGGAACAGTTCATTATCAACAAGAAGTCAGAGTTGCTCTGCTGGAGAAGCATTCTAGAGATTTCCACAAACATGGAGATCAGACAAAAAATAAGAACGTGCAAAAGATTCGTTCTGGGAACAGCGCTGTATTTTCAGGAGAAAAACGCCCCACAGTAACTACACAAAAGAAGACTCCACACTGAGTAACTGAGAGGACCCTGGGCAACCTCACCAACAATCAACCAGGGTTTTCGCCTGATTATCATTTAGCCTTGGGCCCCTTTGTGGCCTTATCGTTTGCAACCTCTTTCCCTGGGAGGCAGAAGAGAGGCAGGCAATTACTGCTTAATACAAAAATACTCCTCCTAAAATACTAGTCTTCCCAGCGCCTGGGTGGCTCAGTGGGTTAAGCCTCTGTCTTCAGCATTCTGGGATCGAGCCTCCAATGAGCAGAGAGCCTGCTCCTCCCCCCCACCCCCGCCTGCCTCTCTGCCTACTTGTGATCTCTGTCAAATAAATAAATAAATAAATCTTTAAAAAATAAAATAAAATACTAGTCTTCACAGTAAATATAAAAAATATCCTATGAGTACACCCGGGAAGACTCTAAGATAAACAGTGCAACAGATGGGGCTCCCACAGTCAAGTGATATCTAGGAAAAAAGGAAAGGAAGAGAGGAAAGAACTTTCCCCTTCCATAGATGGAATGTTTAGGCCATTCCTGACTCATAGGAAGGTACCTTTGCTGTGTTTGATGTTGTGGAAAGACTCTGGTTAAATTATGAGGTATGGGGTTGCCTGAGTGGCTCAGTCAGTTAAGCATCTGCCTTTAGCTCGGGTTGTGATCTTGGGGTCCTGGGATCGAGCCCCACGTTGGGCTCCTTGCTCAGCGGGGAGCCTGCTTCTCCCTCTCCCTCTGCTCCCCCTGCTTGCGCTCACTCTCTCTCAAGTGAATACATAAAATCTTAAAAAAAAAAAAAAAATCATGAGGTATGGCTCCCAGACTCACCTTCTCCACACTGGGGTTTGCACTAGGGGTTACTCCCTCTTCTTTCTGTGTAGGAATCTCCTTGGCCAGAAGGTTATAGGTAGTGATCACAATGTCGTATGTAGAGAGGCTGCACAGATAGGACACAGAGCCAATGGTAAACACTCCCTCCATGACTGACAGGAGAGTGGAAAGGTTCCCTTTACGAAAATGCCCGTGGCTGGAGGGACATCGGCAGAATTAATTCATGTCCTTTTTTTTTTTTTTTTTTAAGATCTGTATTTATTCATTTGACAGACAGGGATCACAAGTAGGCAGAGAGACAGGCAGAGAGAGAAGGAAAGCAGGCTCCCCTCTGAACAGAGAGCCCGATACGGGGCTTGATCCCAGGACCCTGGGACCTGAGCTGAAGGCAGAGGCTTTAACCCATTGAGCCACCTAGGTGCCCCTTAATTCATGTCCTTAATCCCCACATACATGGTTCAGGAGAGGTAAATTTTACTCATTACCTTATGTTTTACCTCTGATCATTTTTATAGTCTGCTTACTACAGCTAAATGGTCTCCTTATTCCCATCCCATGAGTCAGAAAGAAAAATCTCTGGCTGGAGTCCTATAAAGCTGGTTAGGATCTGGCAACAATAGGAGTAAGGTAGGGTTGGGAATTAACATTTAGTAATGCTTTGAGCTAGATTGATGCTGAAGTCCCAGGGAAGTAAGAAACCCTCAAAGCATTGTTCATCTAGATCTGATCTTTTGCCTTATCATCCTATAACGGATTTCTGAAAACCAGAAATCCAGCCTTGACATCTAGGTAAAAAAATACATGCTGTAAGCTTTGAGTTTACCTTGCCTATGCTCTTTACATGTAAAGATTCTTATCAAAAGGCACAATCTTTTTTCCAATGAAACTTAATACTGTGCACCTGGGAGAATGTCCATAAATACTTTTTTGATAAAAATGATCTGCCTAATTCAGAGGGAGCACTGTTTACACGTTGACTTAGCATAACATAGAGAAGAATTAAGAATGATTCCAATCAGTCAACGAGTACATTCTGATTACCAAATCACGTTATGACTAAAGTGCAAATCAAGTAAGGTACAATTTATTTCTAACAACTATCTACAACAGCGGCGTCTGGGTGGCTCATCGGTTGGTTACACGTGCCTTGGGCTCAGGTCATGATCCCAGGGTCCTGGGATTCAGTTCTGCATCGAGCTCCCTCCTCGGCAGGGAGTCAGCCTCTCCCTCTCCTCTCTCACTCCACCCTGCTCATTCTCTCTCTCTCTCTCAAATAAATAAGTAAAATCTTTAAAAAACAAAAAAACAAAAACCTATCTAGAACAAAGGCCAGCCACTGACAGTACTCTGCTGGAGAAGGCACACAGGCCTGTCACTGATGCCCTGACACCTTCCATCTGCCAGAGTGACTCTCACTCATGAGAGTGGGTGTAAGACTTACGGCCCCCACTTTTGCAACTCACCTCTAAAAGACTACCGCTCTGTTCTTTAGGAGATAAAATAATCCAATAGGACAGGCTGGGGAGATTATTTAGAAAGCAGAAACAACTCCGTTCTTGATTAGATCAATAAGTATTCAACCCAGACCATCATATTACAATTAAGAACAAAAACCAATTCCTTTAGGGGTTCCTGGCTGGGTCAGTTGGTGAAACATGTGACTCTCCGTCTTGGGAGTTGATGTTCTGGGGTTGAAGTTTGAACCCTACATTGGGTGTACAGATTACGTAAAAATAAAACCTTAAAAAACAAAAAAAATCCTTTAAGGCCCAAAGGCAAAGACTAGGACTAAAATTACCATCTGGGGAAACATTTTCCTTCCTCCTTCCCAATCCTCCTCCTTGAGGAGTTCAATTGGGCCTAATCCTAAACTCTTCAATCTAAAACTTCTTAAGATGATTCCTATGTGAAAAACACAGCGTCTACACCAACTAATCATTAATATTCTACACCAAGATGCTCTGTAAGACTGGGCTGGTTGCACTCACATGAACAGAAAAAGAATATGAATTTGGAATCAGAAATTCCACAATAATGCAATAACTGTGGCAGACCCCTGTGCCAGGGCTTCCTGGCTGACAGTTCAGCAGCTCGGGCTATGCTGCACAGCTGCTCTTGCTGAGGATGGTGACAAGAACAAAAGAACACCATTCTCTTCAAAGATGCATCTCTTAGCACAGGTGATGGACGCTGGGTGATGACAGTGCCTTCGGTCTTCATAAGAACCATGAGTCCTGACTACCTGAGAGCTTGAGGGGAACAGGGAAGGCCAATATGACTGCTCAAGCCAAGAGGCTGAGGGTTTACACCCACTGCCGTGTTTCTGCACTTACACTTTTGCACGTTGATCCCGATTGGGCCCGTGATAGAGACAGACTCTTAGCGTGTTGCTGCTCACACGTTTCATCACTTCGTTTTTCCAGTGATGGATCAGGGAGGCAGGACAGATGATCAGCGTTCCACGGGAAGTGAACTCACAGGAGTCTTGAGGGGAAAAAAATCAACACCTCGTTGCTCTAATAGTCTTAAACTCCTTCAAGGTACTTCCTCTTCCTCTTGACTTTTATTCCTTCAATCAGTATTTTTAACAGACTACTGCCCTTATTTCCAGACACAGCATAGAAAAGAATGGGTGAAAGGGATGCTCTTTTGACTCAAACCGCTTCTTTATTTTCCCTGGTATAAAGGTTAGACAGAGAGAGTAGCTAGAGGGAGAGGAAAGAGTGCAGTCCATGGCCTCAGTCTAAAAAACCCAATGTGCTTCCATGGTGGTCAAGAGGTAGAAGTGGAATCTTTTCCTACCTTGTCCTGAGTTGATGCGTTACAGGGGGTATTATTACTTTTTTCTGGAAAGCATAACTTAATTACATCCACGCTATAACACAAGTACAAAACCCCTAAGACAGGCCATGTGTGATGTGGGGTTGCCAACATGTTACACACAGGACCTTGAAAGTACTCAGACACTTATTTTATCTTAACAACAGCGGTTGTGGTGAGACAGAAATTGTCTAGAATTGGAGACAGAAATTGTCTAGAATTGGGAAACTTATGGAATTTCAGAAAACTTGGAAACAGCTTCTGCTAAAATCAAAGGTTGTGATGGACCTTCCTTAAAAAAATTATGTATTAATTCATTTGACCCGACCCTGTACCTGTGTCCTCAACGTTAACAAGAATCATCATCGGAGCCATTCCAGAGGCTTGGCTTTCTCTATACACTTTTTTCGAATCACAGGTCAGGCTACATTTATGGCAAAAGAGGAAATAATCACTGGTAACGAGCAGATTCAGCCTCAGAAATGATGCCAGAGGACAGAGCCTAACACTGGTTTTCTGATCGATTAATGACACAGGACCAGAAGTATTCTTTCATAGCTAAAACACGCCCACTCACCACTGGCTCAGTCAAATTAGGAAATAAGAAGCTATAAAGGCATTTGTGTACCATCTCTGGAAAGCCAAGTCAAGGCCGTGTTTTTGTCCTCTTCTTTGTTCTTCTCTTGATTCTTCTGGGACAGGATGAGTGCAATCATCGTCAGGGTTTTCCCTAATCCCATATCATCCGCTGGAAAAGCAAAACTGAAGTCAGAGAGTTTATCACTTAGAGCAAAGAATCACCTCCACTTCCACAAAAGAAACCACTGGTAGATGGGAGTCCTTGCTGCGCAGCCACAGCCGCTGCTGGTCTAGGCACTATTCTTTCCCACCCTAACAAATCCTTGACATTGGAAACAAGGAGGAACCCTCACCCCTCCTCCTCATTATCAAGATCAAAGACATTTACCATGACCTTTGCAAAACTCAAAGCTTATTATTTAGACCTCACTCCTGCGTGTGTTGTACTATTACTTATCTAACGCATTCACTATCTGTCTCAGGCTGCTGACACTGCCCCATCTTTTAATTTTTCACTCCCCCAAATCAGAAAGATCCAGTAGATGGAGTTAACTCAAAACAGTTCTCCACTCCCTTAAGTTATTCATCAAAGAGGAGCATAAACTAACATTTCTCAGACACTGTCTTTGTGCCCATCACTGAACCTCTCTCTCATTGAATTCGCTATTAATATCCTATAAAATATTCTCATCCTCACTGTAACAGTTTAAATAATCATTCTGACATAAGCAGAAGTAAAATGTCCAGCAAGGGTTCTGGTTCACATTCTGGCTGTGAACTCCAATGCAAGCAGGGTTCCCACGACTCCCAGAACTTCTTAGCGCAGCCTACACTGCATGCACAAACACTATGGTTTATGCCGAACACCTGCTTTCCTTCGGGAAGCCTGGCATTTCAGGACAGACCAGGCCCAAAGCTGCCAGTGTGACCAGCTCCCAGAAAACACCCAGGGCCCAACTCCCATGCTTGGGAACATCTTATGCATGTCATCACCCCATGTGACTTCACTGGGAAAGGCCTCTGGAAGCTTCCACCTGGTGTCCCCTGAACTTTGTCCCGTGGTTTTCCCTTTGCAGATTTCGACTCACAACACATCTAATTTTATTTTATTTTGCAAGAAATCCTAGCCATACGTATGACTATATGCTATGCCTCCTCCTTGCAAATCATTGACCCTGGAGGTGGTCCTGGGGAGCCCTGTCACAGCTACTTACTTCCTAGCCACTGTGGCCACCTGTCATGTTTTCTAGAAGCTGAGCACCTTGGAAATTTTTTGTTTGATGAGTCTCCAAAGCAGAGCATGGAAAACTTGCTGTTGAGGGCTCCCTACACCTAAGGCCCTGGCAATGTGCCTTGGCTTGGGAGAACACACGTACTCCCACTAGAGCTCAATTTAGATGCAAGCAACTTGAGAAAAGAGGCTCCTGTGAATCCCTTTCTGCAGGAAGGGGTGGAGATGGGAGTCTCTGACTTTGGGGTGGCAATGCTTTCCTTTAGAGTCTGATAGAGCAAAGCAGCCATGAGAGTTTCCACAAGACACTCAGGTTTGTACTTGGCTTTGGCCATGCGCCTAGACATCTGGCCTCTAGCCTGCTTCTCCACACCTCCTAGAAACTCTCTATGCCACGAGAGAATGAACTCCCCCTCTGCTTAATTAGCCACATCAGCTTGTACCGCCTGCAGCCACAACCTAATACTCCAGCTGCATACTCTTGACCATGCTGCTTTATCATCCTGCACCTCAGTTTCTTCACCTGTAAAAGGGGGGCAGCATAGTGCCCACCCCAGAGCTGTGGAAAGGATCAAATGAAACCATACAATACACATGTTGACTCTTAGCATAACACCAGACTTACCCAGAATTCCTCCGTGTGGCTTCTGGCTTTCCCGCCATGACAACCAGGCCAATGCCTGCTTCTGGTGTGGTAGCAAAGGGACCTGACAAAGGAAGAACCAAAAGCTGAGTATAAATTCCTCAGGAGGGTCTGGATCATGACTCCACTGACTCCACGCTCTCCTCTCCTCTTTTCTGTAAGTGATCCTCCCACTATTCCAGCTGTTATGGGCTGCCCACAGCACCCTGGAGGTCCGTGACCCCACCTCTCACCTCAGGTGGCCGTATGTCCTGGGCTTCCCGCGACAGACTTGCCCCTATGGGCCAGCATGTCTATCAAAAGCATCCCCAACCCCCTCAAGTAAGAGTCTCGCTCTGTCTGCTTTAATCAGCCAGGCAGTTTCTACTGCTTGCAATCAAGACCTCTGACCGGCCACCTTCCTTTCACTGATGAAGCCATTCTGATGGTTCTTCCTCATTCTCTTAAAATTCAACTCTCCTGGGGTGCCTGGGTGTCTCAGTGGGTTAAAGCCTCTGCCTTCAGCTCAGGTCATGATCCCAGGGTCTTGGGATCAAGCCCCGCATCGGGCTCTCTGCTCAGCAGGGAGCCTGCCTCCCCCTCTCTCTGTGCCTGCCTCTCTGCCTACTTGTATCTCCGTCTGTCAAATAAATAAATAAAATCTTTAAAAAAAAAAAAAAGTGACTCTCCTCTCTGCAGGTAAGGTCCCCCTCTGCACCGTGAGTTGTAAATTTCAACAGCTCTTTGGCGGACACCCCCTTCCAGTCTTTTCTTAACTCCAGTTCCTCTTTGCACTCCATGACAAAAACCACCTTCAGGAAAACTACCTGGCTCAAGATTCTACATGATTTCGTCCCATCTCTGGAGCAAGTCTCTCTGAGCTGCTTCCCTGTGCCACACCGCATCTCCAGGGAGACCCCTGCTCAGGGACGTCACCTGCTCCCCACCTTCACTTGCTGGTCCTGCTCCTGGCACCTTCTCTCTACCCAGAGTGTTTGGCTTCTATCCTCTCTGCTTCCTTTGGGCTTGTCCCTCGTGAAGGCACAGGGCAGGCAGGTGACAAAGAATTCTTGACCTATGGGGACTTCTCCCTTATCTGGTATACCATCCGTGGTCCAGTACAGTGCACACTTTACCTTTGTTCCTGTGTCCTTTTCTAGCTGTTTCATGGATGTTGTAGATGCACATCCCCCCCAACCACTTAAGAGCAGCAAGTCCTTTGCATCTTTGTGGCACCCCTGAAGCTCAATAAATGGGTCTTCTATTGCTATTGACCTATAGAACCTTATGGCTTTAAGGAAAAAAAAAAAAAAGTGGGTGTTGTCCTTTTTTTCTCAGTGCTAAACAGGAGGAGAAAACACTCCAAGGGAAGCCACAAAAGCATTAGGTGTAGGAAAGATCCATCAGGAGGGCGCTCTGCCAGGCAGCTCCCAGGGTCTCCCCGTCTGTGGTGCAGGGACACTCTTGGAGGACATGCTGTGCCTCAAGTCTCCCCAAGCTCACCTTCAGCCCGGATGGGTCCTCTGCCATGGCTGTCTCTCCGGGCCTCGACTCAAGTGACGCGTGCAGCTCATCAATGGCTTTACTGATGATTCTCCACGTGGCATGAGGGCCGTCCTGTGCAGGGCCTGCAGACAGACAGGTGGTGTATGGACAGGTGTCACAAGTACTGCAATCTCACAATTCACGATTCGCCAGGTAACTGATCTGCACAGACTACAAATTCCCACCCCAAGATTTTCCTTCCTCACAGGCTCTGCTAACCCCATTTTCCATTTGTTTAACCACACGCTTCCGAAAATCAAGGGCAAAATAACAGAAAATAGATGAAAAAGAGAGCTTGGAGTATTTTTGGTGGGCTTTTTTTCCCCTCCAGTTTTGAAGAGGTGGCAGAGGAAAAGGTAAGGCCATCTTTATTTTAGGAAGAAAAGCTCCTTGGGGCTGGATGCAAAGAAGAGAAGCCAGCAACAGGGAAGACTGGGCTAGTGGAAGTCTGTGGACTTTTAGGTAGACAGAGGGACACCCCCTGATGTGCACATCACACGCTGACTGCGCTATGCCAGGATTTTGAGAGAACGAGAGTGCACGTGTGAGCGTGCAAAGTAAGGTTGGGGTGTGGGGAGAGAGCAGAGAGACAGGGACAAGCAGACTCCCTACAGAGCACAGAGCCCAATGCAGGGTTTGATCTCAGGAACCTGAGGTCACAACCTGAGCCGAAATCAAGAGTCAGACACTCAACCGACTGAACCCCCCCCAAGTGCCCTGAAACAAGTGCTTTTTTAGGCCACCCTCAGTTGTATCCGGCTCCTAGTCTATTTCTTACCCCCGTTAACTATCGCTCTTCCACTTTCTCCCTTCCCTTCCCTTTTCTGTTTCCTTGCTTCCTTCCTTTTCCCCTTCTAGATTGCTAGGGCTCCTCAGCTGGGAGAAAACTAGCCTTAGGTTTTCCAGTCACTGCCAGCCAACCGCACCAGCGAGCTCGGGTACCGTCTCCTCATCAGCAAACCAACCCATCCTAAGACATACAATCTAGTTACTTCTGAGCCACAGTTTTCTGGAAAGTTCAGGACAGAAACTCATTTAAATAGGGTGTCACTACTCTCGGTGGGTCTTTGGTCATCAGCTTGACTTCTGTTGCTTTTCCACTCAGCCTTAACACACGGGATGCAAATGTACCCGCTGGTGTGCCTACCTCATTGTGGAATAAGTCTGAATTTTCATTCACAAACATTTACGAGAGGATTCCCACAAGCCAGCCACTGGGCTAACTGATTACGGCTCGTGATCAAGGTCAGTGAACACAGCAGGCACAGAAATCTCAACATTGTGCAAAGCTCAGCTAAGCATCACAATCTGTATCATGAGGGCAACTTACACCTCCAGAATGGCTTCTCCCTTCACATGGGCACAGAGACCTCTCCTAGGCAGCATTAAACTTCTAGGAGTAGCCAGTTACACTGGGCCCAGGCCCTTGGATCTTACCTGCATAGCCACGACTGGATCCCCCAGCAGCTACTGGGCAGGCAGCCTTCCATCCTAGAGAACCCGGAGGCTCGAGACCCTGACCCTGCAAGGGCTGGGGAGGCACCCAGGGAAGGGGCTCAGTGGTAAATTTGGTAAAGTTTCTCTGTTGCGGCACTGGAGTGTTACTCTTCTCATTGGTGTCTGCTCAAAAAAAAAAACAACAACAAGGAAAAAGGCTATACTTCAGGAAAGCAAAGGAACTATATGTGTGAGTGGAGGTCAAGAGAGGGTGGGATCACTACCACTCCTATGAGCTGGGGAAGACCTCAAGAGCACAGCATTGAAAAGTTCTTAAACGAAGGGAAAGAGCTGAATCCACAGGAAATGAAGGAAGCTTTTATAAATCATAGGGGTTGTTTTGAAAAGCTCAGAAGTAGATAATCAAATGGACAGGTAAATGGAGCAACAGATTCTTTACTGAAAGGGTTTCTGAATGTCTCTTTTAAAGTTCCTGCAGACCTCGAGTTCTGGGGCGTAACCCATTTTACCTGGCTCTGGGGAGAGGGCAAGAGCACCAAGGGCTTCCTCCAAATCCTGAATTTGCTTGAGCAACTTCTGACCCTTGTCTGGAAGAGCCTGGATGTTCACTGACTTCAGTGTGCTCTGAAAAACAGATCCTGTAAGATGATCTTCGTCTCAAGTTGTTAGAAAGGTAGTTTCAGAATAAAGTAACCTAAAATGTGAAAACTCTGCAATTAGGGTCCTTCGAGTATATGTGTGAAAACCTGGGTTTTGTTTTGTTTTAAATCCACAAATATAAACCAAGAAAAAGACAGAACCTAACCTACAAAACCTTTCTCACACTGACATGTTTGACTTGCCTGTCGCCCCCAGCAACCACTGCTCGGACCTTAAACACAAAGCAGGTTAGGAGTAATTACCTTCTTTTGCTTCAGTTGTGTTGTGAGGTATACACGTTGGGCTGCTGGGTCTGAAGACTCCGCCTTCCTGGAAACACCTAAGTCAGATGTTTTTCTTTGCACACTCTGACCAGGGAAGGGGAGGCTCTCCTCCTTCTGTGAGTCCGGAGTCGAGTCAAAGAACAAGGGAGGCTTAGGGGAAGTGAAAACAGCATTATTCTCCTCATGGTCACCACAGCTAGAGGCCACCTCTGGCCTCTTTCCTGGGGAGCAGACCATAGCCGGTGGTGCACACCGTGCGGCTGGTCCTCCCGGAGCAGGCCCATCCCCAGGCTCCGACTGTCGGGTGCTCTTCAAGCATGAATCGTCCCTTGCCTTTGTTTCTCTCACCTCCTGGCTCTTGGGGTGCTCTTTGCTGACCTGTTCCCCCTTCTGGGGCTTGCTTACTGGGTTCTGACTGTGAATAATCCCAGGCAAAGGACTGGTTCCTTTTTCCCTCAGAGGCTCTGACGTTTTTTGGACATGATGACTCTCAACGTATGACTTCTCCCGAAGAGACTCACATGGTTTTCTCGGCTCCTCACCATGGCACTGCTTGGATTTAACCTCAGAAAGGCTTCTTGTGTGCGTCCCTTCCTTCTCCTTGGCTTCACGCTGAAACTCCGTCTTCTCCCCTCGCTGCTGCTCTTGAGGTACAGGCTGCTTTTTTGTTCCCTCCACCAGGCCAGATGAGAGATCTTTCCTCATCCAGCAGTTGGATTTAGGCTTCCGTTCCTTCTTTTGATCCATGAGACCATCTCCCTTTTCCTTTGGCTTATCAGCCACCTTTTCCTCACCTTCACCTTTGCTGAACTGCTTCCAGAGAGATGGTGCTTGATTCTTGTCCAGCACCTTAAATGGGTTTCTCTGCTGGGTGGAAAGACAATGAAGAGGCTCAGGGGCACGCTGAGACTTGTTGGTTATAGAATTTTCTCTGGAACAAGGCTCCTAAAAGACAAAGAAAATAACCTTAATATAAAACATTAATGCAAGCATCGTATCTAGAATGCCTTTTTTTCAGAGGAAATGGAAACAGTAGTCCAATATTTCTGAACATTCCTGGGACCATTTTTAGCTCTTGGAAGGACTATGTGCCTAACTCCTGAAGTATTCATTCCTGCACAGTACTTTTGAAGGCGGTTCCTTCTCTGTTCATAACCACTACTTTCCTGGGCCTCAAGGACAAGCATTAGCCCAATCAAGTGCTTTTGCAGTTGCAATAGCGACAATGTATACCTGTCACAAAAAATTATTTATGAATTGATCCTCACATGTATACAATGTCCTATGCTTGGAGTTTGGCTTTAGGGCGACTTCACTGCAGGAAGCCAGAGCTACAATTTGACCAACACAAGTCTTGCCGCTTCCCTGGGTCGAGCCCCTCATGGTCTGGGCATCTGTCAGTCTCTCACGGTCTAGGAGCTTATGAATAACACCCTGTTTATACCAAAATCAAGGAGATACCAGTCTATAACAAGATGCTGAAATCGGTCAAGTCAATCCAAATTTTTTCCTAAACAGAACAGTGACTCCATTTAAGACCTTGATTATTTAAGTGAAACAGGATGCAAATGATCAAATCTCCACCATAACCAAATAGCTCTTTGCATCAGAAGACCTGATAGGGTCTACGTTGCTTAAAGAAACGAACTATCTTCCAGAAACAGTACGATGAAGACCAACCAGTTTATACTGGACTTCAAGGTCTTTTCCGGAGACACCACAGATTGCCCAGTCTTGGCAGAGCAGGCTGGAAGACGGGAGTAACTCCTACCTGCCACGGGATACTTCCGCACCACTGTTTCCCCGCCGCCTTACTTCTAACGCACTGGAAGAACAATCTAGTGAAGCATAAAACACAAACAATCAAGGCTGTGGAAATCCATCACAATGAGACAAACTGCTTTTCATCCAAAAAACATCTTGCAACTATTTGGTGCTGGCTTTGAAAGGTCACTTGAAACCAATTACTCCTGTATTTACATTTAAAAATTCTCTACTGCACGGGGTATGTAGAAGGACTAAGAAATGGAATAAAAGAGACGTCATGGAAACCAAGATGTACACAGGTTTATTCAGAAACACAATCAGCAGTGGCTGCTAAAATCAGAGAAAGAGAGAGAACCAGACATTAGGTATCCCTGATGGGAAACCACGATACAACCTATACAGCCAAACCAAAACAAACAAAAATTAACCCAGATCAGGTCAAACCCCCAGATTCAATTACCAATTTACGGAAAATACAAACACACAGAACTCAGCCACAGGGATGTGATCTGTAAGATCTTGACCATGAGAAATGATCTATGACAAACAACTGCTTTCTTTCAAAACATAAATTACAAGGGAGGGGAAAAAATGGAGAGAGAACTCCGGAGACTTCACAGACACATCAATCAATTGCAACTGTGAACCTTATTTATTGATTTAAACATATAAACAGAAAATCATTAAAAATAAACTATGACAGGGCCACCTGGGTAGCTCAGTGGGTTAAGCCTCTGCCTTCGGCTCAGGTCGTGGTCTCAGGGTCCTGGGAACAAACCCCGAATAGAATCGGGCTCTCTGCACAGCGGGGGAACCCGCTTCCTGCGCACCCGCCACCCCTCCCCCTGCCTGCCTCTCTGCCTACTTGTGATCTCTGTCTGGCAAATAAATAAATAAAATCTTTTAAAAAAATAAAATAAAGTAAACTATGACATCTATGAAGCTCTTGGAAATCTGCACTCCAACTGGAGTTAAAAAGAGAGAGAATCCCTATCTCTTAGAGCCATACAGTGAAACATCTACAGAAGAAATGATGTTATCTGGGATCTGTTTGAAAATATGGCAGGAGATGGGGGGAAGAGTGGGTAGGGTATACACAGAACAAGACTGCCCTGAATTGGTAACTGCTACAGCTCATATGTTGTAATAGTCTATCTTGTCTACTTGTATATATCTGCAATTTCCCATTAATAAAAAAAAAAAAGAAAGACTGTAAGGACACCTGGGTGGCTCAGCTGGCGACTGCCTTTGGCTCAGGTCATGATCCTGGAGTCCCAGGATCAAGTCCCACATCAGGCTCCCTGCTTGGCAGGGAGTCTACTTCTCCCTCTGACCCTCCCACTTTTCATGCTCTCTCTCCCTCTCATTCTCTCTCTCTCAAATAAATAAATAAAATCTTAAAAAATAAAAATAAAAAATAAAAGACTGTATTCAGACATACATCCCAAGACTGTCCCTGTATCAGTAAACACAGCCTGCAACACCCCCCACAGAAATGGGTATGCTGCTCCATTCATGAATGAAACCATGCATGTGCTCTCCAGCATCCCAGATTTTGCATGTGATTCTCCCTCCATCCAAAGGATGTTTTCTTCATCTCTATTTGCCCACCACTTCCCCCATCACCAGTTGTCAAAGTCCTACATGTCCCTTAGCGTCGGTTCAAGCCATACCTCCTTTGCAAGGTTCTCCCATATTGCCTTCCCTATTCATCCACTGTATTGTTTCTGTATTTCTGTTGTACTGAGTTGTATTACACTCATATCTTGCCCATCTGCACGACAACATTTTCAGCAACCAGAAGGCTATAACCATATGTGATCTCTTTATTCCCAAGTATGCCTTGCCTTTTGTTAACTGTTAAGTATCGTGGGATTAAATAGAGCGAGCTGATTTTTTTTTCCCTTACCCAAAATGAGTCTTCAAACACATTTAATAATCGGTCAAAGAAAAGCAGCTTTTAAATATCATTTTACTTAATTGTTTAACTAGGCAATAAACTCAACCAGAAAGTATAAAGCCATGAAAAGGACCCTCTCACAGTAACCTATATGCCCAGTTCCCATCCCTTCCAAGTACCCATTCCTATTAGCTTTCTGTTTACCTTTCCAGAGATTTTAATATATTCAGATCAATATAAATATATGAATCTTAATTTCCTTTTCCACAGAAATGGATAGCATTAGTATACATTATACTAAATACACTGCATTTTTTTAACAATATATTCAAGGGTGCCTGGGTGGCTCAGTGGGTTAAGCCTCTGCCTTCAGCTCAGGTCATAATCTCAGGGTCCTGGGATCGAGTCCCACATCGGGCTCTCTGCTTGGCAGGGAGCCTGCTTCCTCCTCTCTCTTTCTGCCTGCCTCTCTGCCTACTTGTGATCTCTGTCAAATAAATAAATAAAATCTTAAAGAGTTTTCTAGAATACATAAGGGGTTCACACACATATATATGTGTGTATATATATATTTTTCCCCCACAGCTGCAGTTTCCCACTATTTAGAGCTCCATTATTTATTTATTAAGAACCCTCTTGATAGTTTGGTTGTTTCCAATACTGTGCTACTAAAAGCAATGTCACAATGAATCTTAATGTATCTGTAGGGTAACTGCTTATTTCTCATATTGTATACTAGAGCCTTCTCTGTTTTTCTTGATCAATTACCTTCTGGATTTTATTTATTGCTGTTATCTGACTCATTAAATTCCATTTTTACCTACATTAATCCTTTCTTTCTCCTTTCCTTCAGTTTAATCTCTTGCTCTTTTTCTAAGCTCTAAAATTAGTCCCGTGATATACAACATGAATCATGATAGTCTGAGTCCCAATTCAAAAATCCTCAGACATCATTACCTCACCTGGACATATAAGCAAAGATAAGCCTCAAATGAAAGAGCATTCCAGTCAAACTGAAAAGAAAATAGGTCCAGCCCCCCTCATACAAACTCACAATTTTCCCATTCAAGCTCACAATTTTCTGAAAAAAATTTGCTGGTCTCTTTAGTTTTTCTCACCACGACAGGATATTATATTGAACACGTGTAATACAATTTCCAAGATGCTTCAAACACATAACAATTTAAAGTACTGGTAACTACCGGGCCATACCACTCCTTATCAAAGTTAATCAGAATAAATTTCCGCTGTTATTTTAAGTGTATCAAATACTTGAAATCTTCACTGACAAGAACATTTCACAAATTATATCTATTTGAAAGCCCAAACCACAACAGACTTTCAAAAGGGCAGGACTTAAGAGACCAAGAAGGGACAAAACAACACATCTCTGATTTAACAACTAAGCATCTACTATGATCTAGGCATGGTGCTAAAAATGCCTGTACTTGTATTTTTACTAAAACCAATCTGGGTGGCCTTCTTTGTTTTTAGGATAAAAGGTTTCTTATGTTTATTAAATTGCAATCAACAAAGAAAGCAACAGAAATATATTCTCAGAGAAAGCAAATATTGATTCTGCCACAAAGAAGAATGTAATTTCTGCAGTATATTCATTATTTCCCAGGACGTAAGCAATAAACAATAATAATGAACACAGCTAGAGGAAACCAGACCTCTTCAATGCTCCACAAGAAGGCATATCCTCCCTCCCTCCTACAGGCTGATCGTCCTACCCAGATTTACACTGTCAGGCACGTTCACTTTAGTCAGGCCAGGATTCCCTCGGGCCCCCAGGTCTTCCTCCATTGATCAGAATCCCAGCCTCACTACTTTTAACTCTGAATCCTCAGAAACCTCATTTGACTAGCCTCTGTGCCAGTTTCTTTTTCTCTAAAATGGCCAAAAAAAAAAAAAAAAAAAAAGTAACTACCTCCTATGATCACTGTGAAGACTACATGCATTAATACGTGTAAAGATAAGGTTCAGACCAACGCCTGACCCATATTGAGGACATGCTAAGCAATACTAATCATTAGTTCACTCTCTCTGACCCTCTTGCTTATTCCTGTATCCACACTTCTGCTTATAGCCTCCAAGTACTTTCTTATCTTTATACTGCATCCAAATTATGAAGGTCATTCAAGACCAAGCTCAGGTGTCAACTCCTACACTTTCTCAGTAACTTACACCAGCATTAATTCCTTCCTGCAGGTCTTACTAGATCAGAGAAGCGCCTGCATTTCAACACATCCAATTTAGTGCTATACATGCAGATCACGCTGGGCTCTAGCCTTCATGTGTCTGACTCTTACCCAGTGGTGTCAGAGCCCCTTAGAAACACACATTCCCTTGTTTATATGCACCAGCACTAGAAAAACCTAAAGCTGGATTTCTACCTCGTTATCTTATGTTAAAATTCAAGATGAAACAAAAGCATAAATGTAAAAAATGCAACTGTAAATGTTCTGGGGAAAAAAGAGAGATGAATGGTTTTCTTAATCCTAACAGGAAGCAGGCTTTTCTAAGTAGCACCTAAAGCCCTGCAGCTGAAGGGCGAAGGATTTGGCAACTCTGGCCACATTAAAGTTCTAAACTTCCACCTGCGGGAGCCACTAAGAAGCATGGCTCTCCTCTACCCTACGGCCGTGAAAATAAAGTTTTAAACTTTATGGTGAAAATACCATTAGCAAGATTTTAAGACAAAAGGCAAAGTGGGAAAAGTGTGACACTTAGAGCTCAAAGCCTTCACATACAAAGATTCCTTCCATTACACATCACAGTGTATAATACTCTACCATATAAATACACTACAAGATGTACTAGCTTTTTTTTTTTTAAGATTTTATTTATTTATTTGACAGACAGAGATCACAAGTAGGCAGAGAGGCAGGCAGAGAGAGAGAGGAGGAAGCAGGCTCCCTGCTGAGCAGAGAGCCCGATGTGGGGCTCGATCCCAGGACCCTGGGATCATGACCCGAGCTGAAGGCAGAGGCTTTAACCCACTGAGCCACCCAGGCGCCCCAAGATGTACTAGCTTTATTGAGGGGGGGCTCTTCATGGGGTGGTGGGACTTCAGGTGCTTCTGCATGGGCCTGGCTTATACCCAAATTTCTATCGTCTGCCCAGAAAATCATCACTGGGCTATATCGTCTGCACCCCAATCTTACCCAATGACCAACCACACAAGGAATCTGCTAGACATGCAAAGACTCAAATATTATTAAAAATAAAAGATTTTTTCAATTTAAATTTTAAATTTATTTGAGAGAGAGAGAGTAGAGAGAGGGAGAATGTGCACGGCAGGGGGGGGGGGGGGGGGGGGAGGCAGAGGAAGAAGCAGATTCCCTGCTGAACAGCTGACCCATCCACAGGGCTCAATGCCAGGCTCGATCCCAGAAACCTGGGATCATGACCTGAGCTGAAAGCAGCCACTTAACTGACAGCCACCCAGGCATCCCTAAAAATAAAATATTTTTAACATCCCACACCAATCAGTTATTTGAAGAAAACTTGTTTTACCTAGTTACAGATAAAGAATATTTCACTCTACTTTGATTCTAGATCCTCAAGAAGTTGAAAGACAAAGGAGAGGAGGAGAAAATGAGAGAGGAAGCTCAATGACAATGTCCACACTTGATATATAAATCAAAGTGTGTGTGTCACATCATTCAAGTGAGGGCAAGAGTTCCTTCCTCTGGTTCTACTGAAGTACTGTTTCTTGTCCCTAAACAGATGGCCAAGGCTGAAGGGCCAAATGCTGGTGAGTGCCACCATCTGGTGTTTAAGTTAGAGAACTGCACACAAATGCACCTACATGC
>RCUC01138418.1:0-13883 GCA_003697995.1 Taxidea taxus jeffersonii | reverse complement strand
TCTGATTCCTGAAAAAATAAATACTCTAAGGGAAAAAATTTAAATGATATCCACTTATCTCTCCTATTTAAATAGTGACCAACAAAAGACAGCATGAAGAAGGTATGCACAAAATAAAAATGTGGCTTTATAACAAGTTATCCAGAGTCTGAGTAACAAAATTCATCCCAGGTGAAAGCTTTTCTTTGAAGAAGTGGGCGATTTCACTGATGCCCTGAACTCAAATCGTATGAAAACATTTGGGCTCCTTGTCTAGCCACATGGGCTGCTTTTTGGATTCCACAAAGTTCACTTTTTCCTTACTCCTAAAAATCATTTATTTTCTTCATTTAGATATTTAAAGGGAAAAAAGAAACATAAAAATAAAAATTACTGAAGAGGGAACATAGCAAATCATTCTCTCAACAGTGGTGGTTGGTGAAAGCAGCCTTTCACAACTAACTTTTCATTCTCTGAGTGAAAAACAAAAACAAATTGGAGACATTTTCCCCTGAGAGCTGCAAAATGATTTGTCTTCTTAGAATTATCAGAGTGATTTCATGTTCTCAGAAGTATCAAACCATACTTGGTAGGAAAAACCATAACTACTAACCCATTAGTAATGATATCTTAAAAAGTGAAGTAGAAACAACTAAGGAGAGACTTTTTCTAAAGATGTAAGTGTAAGAAAAGCAGGAAACTCAAAATGTCCTGTCAATCTTAGAGCAAGATTTTTTGAAATAATAACTTAGTAACCCTGATCTCTAGAGTTTTGCTTTTTTAACGCTAAATGCATTATATCTATTTTCACTTAATCTTCCTTTTTCATAAGGTTTAAAAGATAAATTTTCCGATATAAAATTGCTGAATTAGACAAAGTCATTTGTTTGATTAATGTCTCTCATAAGCAAGAACTGCATGACCTCTGCATGTTTCTGTCAGGTGTCATTTGGGCTACATTTAAATTTGAGCAGAATCAAGAAAGGATTGATTTCACTGTGATGATGTGCCTTTCTTGTTTGCAGATCATTAGCGTGAAAGTTTTTTCATATATATGAAATGCCATGATCAAAGAAGAGAGAAGGAATAGTGTCAACTAGAGCATGTTTTATTTCAAAACTAGAAAAGAATAAATTTGAAATAAATTCCCCAAGACTTGTAAGTAACTTTCTCTCACCTATGTGGCATCATCATCTTGTTATGGAAAGAAGCATACTACCTACTGATTTCCACAGGGTCCTTAATCTCTATCGTTAGAACTGATGCTATACGACAGTATGTCATATGGTCATACATATGACCATCTATGTTTTCACAACCATTTTCTCCACATTTGCTCTCTCAAGCAGTAAGGAGCAAGCAGTTTGGTTCATCGCATGGTTCCCAGACCCTCATCAATTTTTTTTTTTTTTTTTTGACAGAGCTTAATGAAAAGCTCACAGACATTGGCATAAGACAGACCTGAGTTTGCATGCAAGTTTTTTCTCTTATTTGCCACCTGAGCTTAAGTAAGTTACCTATTCTCTTCGGACCTCATTTTCCTCATCCATGCACAAGCATACTCATTCCTAGGTCATCAGCAGCCACAAGGATGGGGCAGGTTATGTAGACAAATGTAGAGGACACATCTTGATGTCCTTCTTTCTCTCTCTCTCCCTTAAAATGAAGCCCGTTATGATATCCAATCCAGTACTAAGGAAGAAAAAAAACACAAAACACTTAAGATTCAGTATGGGTTTTCAATCTGGTTCTTAAGTGCACACAGAAAATCTATCAGTCAGTTCTGGGTAGTAGAAAACGGACTATAATTCATAGGGGTTGGGGTGTGGGGGCTGATAAAGACAGATATCTAGGTTTCCAGGAATAAGGGAGAGCTGAGCTGCTCTAGGACAGTGAGTAGGTTCTAGAGCAGCAGTTGTCTTACAATCTCTTTCTTGCTTGCTTACAATCTCTTTCCTGACATCTTCAACCCTCAATAAAGAAGTTGTTCTTCCCCTGTCGAACTTCTTTCTTTCTCTCAGTTTATTTCATGTTCAATCTAATTCATCAGTTTTATAATTATTTCATGTGTGTTATCTTCCCTCTCAACTATAAAAATAGGATAATAATAGTAATGCCTTTTTCAGTGAAATTACACAGGGATTAAATAAGATACTGTACGTGAAAGGGCCTAGTACAATGCCTGACTCATTTTCAGTCCTACGGACGTAGTCATTGCGTGTGTGTTTGTGTGTGTCTCTGTGTACTTCCTAACTACTTACTCACCAGAGCTTTACAAAGTAATTTTCATCATTCTTGGAATAGTTTTGGGGTTACCATAAATTTCCAACTTTCTCCACTTTATTCATTGTAGTCTTTCAGAAATCTTCCTGAGGGGGGCACCTGGGTGGCTCAGTGGGTTAAAGCCTCTGCCTTTGGCTTGGGTCATGATCCCAGGGTTCTGGGATCCAGCCCGGCATCAGGCTCTCTGCTCAGCAGGGAGCCTGCTTCCCCCTCTCTCTGCCTGCCTTTCTGCCTACTTGTGATCTCTGTCTGTCAAATAAATAAATAAAATCTTAAAAAAAAAAAAAAGAAATCTTCCCGAGGGATAGAAGTTACTAACAGATGCTCTGCCTGTATGGAATAAACATTTCCAAACCATTACATTTGTATGAAAAATCCTTTCTCATTTACCTGTAAAATTTTGTCTACAGCAAAGAGTGCTTAAGTTCCGTCAATGGCGAATGGACTTGATGTGACTTTTGTCTGGAAAGACTCCCTAAAAATGGCAAAAGTTACTTTTCTAAAGGAAAGTTTTGATGAAGAGCTAACAGGGCCCGAACCGACTCTCTTATTAAAAAACTAACACCCTGCACGCACCAGTAATTCCTTCCCCAAGATTCATTTTATGATGGGTAGACACAGCCTTAATGGAAGTTAAAACTGTATTTGAGGGATTGTTTGTGAAAATTGGAGGCACATTAAGCATGAATCTCATTTATGTAGAACTAGGGAGAGCAGCCATGCTACTTACAAAGCATTAGAACCAAATCCTTGTCATAAATAAAATAAAAAGTCAGACATAGTGTTTTATAGCTAAATTGATTATGCTGATTTTGGTACCTTTCCTTTCCTGGTTCCAAAACTATTTAAGTAATAAAGTTTTAATTGCTGTACGTACCAATTAAGAGTCCTTGGCAAACTGTTTGCAAGTGAATAATAAATGATTCAAACCTATAAATAAAAAGGAAAATATGCTAAAATAGTAATGATAGACTGTACATACAAATGAGCACACTGGGGGCTTCCCTGCAGGAGAAAAGAAAAGCCTCCCTCTTGTCAGCATTGCCATTTTTTTTATGTAGCAAGGGAAAAGGCAACGTTAGCAAACAAAAATTGCCTTTCACTTTGCCAACAAGATAAATAGAATGAAATTTCAATGAAAATGACTGGAAAATGTACATGATTGATGCTAAATTTGCAAAAATTCCAAAGATATGGGTACAGTTTGTCATAAAAAATGATGTAGAAATCTTTTTGTTTTGTCAGAAAAATTATGCAAAGAAAAAATTGCCAATTTTCCTCCTCCAGCTCTTGTCCCTGCCTCCTCTAGAATCTGTTTGCTTTTTGAAGAAAAGAGACAGGAATATTTTTACTTTAAAATCTTTTATTTTGCTAATCACTAAGAATGTGTGGCAGACATGTTTCCGTGGGAGCTTTCATGAAGATAATGGGCCTGCATCTGTCCCTCACAGCGTCGGAGGAGGACCAAAGAGGGAGCCATACATGAAAGCCCTTTGCAAACTTCAAAATGCCCCCCAAAATGTTCATTTTCCTTATTAGCTAAATGCCGACTTAGATACATTTAAATACTCTTTGTGGAAAAGAAAATGAGATTCTAAACTCTAAATCAAAGGGAAATTAGATAACCTTAAAAGTAGGGATGGGAGATAAGAAAAAACAAAACATGCTTTTACTAAGATTTAGAGATCAGGCCTATACTCAATCCTTATCTTTTATAACAACTCACTTTCCCTGCCTCCCTCCCAACCCCCACAGATCAGAAGACCACAGTCTCATATATCTGAGTCTTCTCTGAATGT
Organism: Taxidea taxus jeffersonii; assembly: GCA_003697995.1. NCBI lineage: Eukaryota > Metazoa > Chordata > Mammalia > Carnivora > Mustelidae > Taxidea > Taxidea taxus. Next base: position 9,822 of record RCUC01138418.1, on the reverse strand, counting down.
CAGCCCTTAACACATATTCAATGAATGAATGAATGGTCACTAATGAACTAGGTACAGAATTGAGTTCTTTTTTTTTTTTTACTTGCAATAGTTCATTTAATCTTTATGTTAAACATATGAAATGAGCTTACCCTCAATTTCTGAAAAGAAAACTGAAACTCAGGTACTTGTCATGTGCTATGTGTACTGTTATAAGCATTTCACATAATTATGTTGTTTGAACTTGATTGCAATCCTATGGGGTGAGCTCTATTATCCCCATTTAAAGATAAGAAAACTGATACAGAAAGAAGTAAAAGTACTTGACCAACAAAGGGGGGGTCCCACTAAGCAGGATTCTAACCCTAGAAGACTGACCCCAGAGATACACTTTTGCTTTTTAAATATTTATTTATTTATTTTAGAGAGAGAGAAACAGAGTATGAGCAATGGGAAGGACAGAGGCAGAGGGAAGAGAGAATCTTAAGCAGACTCCTTGCTGAGTGCTGAGCCCCACATGGGGCTCGATCTCACGACACTGAGATTATGACCTAAACCAAAACCAAGAGTCTGCTGCTTAACCAACTCTGCCACCCAGGTGCCACCCTTCCACCCAGACCCCAGAGATACACTTTCAATGTGAATATTATTCTGCCTTGTCTGCTGAGGACATGCAATAAGAATATGGTACAGCTCAGATTTTGTATCCAAATCTGCCTGACTCCAAAACTCCAAAATGATTTCTCTCCATTCCATATCCTGAAGAATATTTTCAAAGTTGCCAAAACAGAAGGTTGGAGCCAAAAAGAGTTGGAGGATTGGGAAGATCTTGGTAGGAAAAAACTGAAATTGATTTTGGCAGTTTGCTGAAGGTGCTCAGGAGCCAGAGAGGAAGGAAGCACTGACATGAAGGCAACTCACTGGACCTAGGAGAGAGTCTGAATTCCATCACTTATAAGTGGGTGACATTGAACATGTTCATTCGATTGACCTAAGATTCCATTCCTCAAATGAGAAAAACAAGTAAAATAGTAAAACAGATGCTACACAACTCAGTTTTTTGCCAATGTAACTAGACGTATGAACTTAGAAAGCATCACTGTTACAGTGGCAGAATGGTTTCACTCTTTTATAGGAGCTATTGGCTGAGTTTGGACAGAAATAAATCATGTCTGGTTTGGTGGGAAAGAGCACGTGATATATTCAGTTTTATTTCTTTTGAAGACTCTTCTGAAAATCAACTCTACTCTTCAGTTGGACCATAAGGTCAGATTTTTTTTTTTTTTAATAAATACAGACTGCTCTAGAGTAAAGATCATTAAAAGTTCAAACGTCTTGTTTCTAAATCAGATACAAGGAGTTACTTAAAGAAGTAAGGGATTATAATAATCGAAGAGATTTCAGAAACATTTTTAATCCAACCCTGTGTCTTTTCTCTAAATGTATTTGAGCTGGTTCAACCATGAATCCTTTCAATCAATTAGAGTTGACTGAATACCCATCGTATAACAATAACACTTACAGAACAATGTTACAGGTCATGTACAATGCTAAACTTTATTTGGATTATCACATTAAATCTAATAACCCTTAGGAAGGGTGCCTTTATTATTATCATTTCACCAATGAAAAAACAGTAGCATAAAGTAGGTTAAGGGACTACCAAGAACACAGAAGTCATAAGTAGTCAGGCCAAGCTTAGAACCAGGTGTGGTTCTAAGCCTCCAGAACACATGAGGATAATGCCAAGCCAGAGAAAAACTATACCTGGTGCTACGTTAATTTGTAACAATTCAATATTTCAGCATAACATTAAGCTTACAGAAAACTTGAAAGAATACGAATAGTACAAAGAATACCATTATACCATGTATATGGCTCATCTATTAAAATTTTACTCAATTTTTTTGTCAATTGCCCAACAGATAGAGAAAGGAAGAAAAAAAAAAGAAAGATAGATAGAGAGAAAGAAAGAAAAATAGATGATAGATGACAGATCAATAGATGACATATTGATAAATCAGTAGATCCATTGATCCATAGAGTGACCAAGATAGATACAATAGGTAGAAAGATGGGTAAGTAGGTAGATGTAAGACAGGTGGGTGGATGGGTGGGTATAAATTTATAGATACAGATATATATCTTTTTTTTTTTCTGACTGTAGAGGATAAGCAGCATACATTAGGTCCCATTATCCCCATATACTTCAGTGTCTAATTCTTAAGAAGAGGATATTTTCTCACATAAGCTACAGGACAGTTATGAACCTCAGTAAAATTAACATTGATAGGATACTATTTTCTAATCTGCTCTCTGTATTCCAATTTTGTCAAGTGACCCAATAATGTCCTTCACAGCATTTTCCCCCTCCAGAGCCAGGTTCACTCTAGAGTCAAGTAATGCATTTTATTAGTATGTCTCTTAGCCTACTTTAATCTAAAACATTTCTACAACCTTTCTTTGTCTTTTATGACATTGACAGGTTTGAAGGAAACGGTCCTTTTTTTTTTTTTTTACATTGAGATATTATTCATTTTGGGTTTATGTGATGTTTCCTTATGATTAAATTCAGCAAATGCATTCCAGGCTGCAATAATACATAAGTGATATTGGGTCCTCCTCAAATTATCACATCTGGAGGCACATCATGTCCATCTGCCCTTCCCTGATGTTAATTTGGATCACCCAGTCAAGCTTTGTCTGATTACACCTTTATATATTACTACTATGCAGTTACTTATATAGAAATTAAATTGTGGTAAATACACACACACACACACACACACACATATGTATATATAATACTCAGTATATAGCTATAATATAGTTAGTATTATGTTGGTACTGTTTTTTCCCCTTACAACTACAAGCTATCTGTGCAGAGACACTTAATACCATACAAATATCTTGCTTCATCAAAATTTCCCTCTGGATCAATGACTCTTGTATGATCCAATCTTTAGCAAGATGGTTGCAAAATAGTGATTTTCTAATTCCAGCACTTCCTCCATTTTTATGAGTAGGCACTTAAGATTCTACTCTAAGTAAGAACCCTGCCTTTTCCTCCATTTTTTAAAAATTTATCTTTATTTTTGACATGTACTTACAATTTTTTTTCATTTTCCAATAGTTTCTTACTGTACTAATTGTTTTCATGCTCAGACTGTCTTAGATGTGGCTAGTAGGGGGTCACTTAAGTTGTCCCCATGTCCTTGTAATATGCCCCACCAGTTTCTTTATTCAGAGCAGAGGGTGGGCACTTTCTTATTTTCTAGATAACAAGATATCCATCCTGTAACTACTGTGCCTCAGCCCTGAAATCAGCCATTTCTTCAGGAATCTTAATTCCTTTTCATAAGGAATAGTACAAGGCACAGGACGCTAGTATGACAGGCTTTTTTGTTTAATCTTTAATCATTCCTTCAGGTAGAATTTCTAAAAAAAAAAAATTTTTTTTTAAACTCTTGGGCATCTTCCACTAGTTAGACCATGAGCTCTTTCTCATGCATGTGGGATTTTCATCAGGTCGTGAAGGAGTCCAGGATGATAATGGAGAAAAGAAAGGAATGAAGAGCTTTCTCAATTCCATTCCTAAAATTTTCTATTTTTTTAAAGATTTTACTTATTTGTTTGACAGACAGATATCACAAGTAGGCAGAGAGGCAGGCAGAGAGAGATGGAGAAGCAGGCTCCCTGCTGAGCAGAGAGCCCTGATGCGGGACTCAATCCCAGGACCCTGGGATCATGACCTGAGCCAAAGGCAGAGGCTTTAACCCACTGAGCCACCTAGGCGCCCAATTCCTAAAATTTTCAAGTGGGAAATCCTCAACCCTGAGCATCAAGAAATTACTTTTTAGAACTCTTAAGCTAAATATATTGTGAAGAAATTTCAAATGTTGTTCAGTGGAAACTAGTTTTACAAAATCCTCTTTGAAAAAGGCACTGTGGTCAAGATTAGGCAATGAAGCTTACCAAGGTCCCCACCCCCACATAAATTCACAGTACATATTAGTAAGTTAAAGACTCTGTTCAAAGTCCTACATTAGAGATGACTCCTTAATGTTAACCCAGTTTTGCCACATTCACTTCAGCCCCCCAGTAACACTTGTTATCATCATTCAAAGCCTTATCTGAGAATGTTAATTTGCATATGTAAAATAAATATTAAGTTGCCTTTAAGGTCTGTCCTCTGCTCCTCCATAGTCCTCTCTATAGTTCTTTGAAATCAAAATCGCTTTGTAACCAGTTATTTGCTTATCAAACAGTTCCATTTGAGTAGCAGTTCCATTCTGTCCTAGAGGACAAAAAATTTGTTGTTTTCAATATTTGCCATTTCTGCTACAGTACCTGGCACTTAACAGGCATTCAAAAAGTGTTAAATTGAAGCATTGAATTGTATGAGAGATACCAAATTTACTTGAAATTTTATCTTAGTTCAGAAGCTGCTCTTCCCTCACCTGAGTCCCCATTCAGTGAATTATTTTTAAATTAATTTTACCTGGGGACCATAACAGTTACTCTCCTTTATCCTAGAATACATGCCCCATTGAAAAACAAAGCAAAGCATAAGCAACACTCGTTGAGAGTTCTTGAGTAGCTTGGAGCGGTGACATTTTTAAGAGTGTGAACCCCACCTGCTTCCCCACCCCCACTCCCTACCCCCATCCCCCACCCAGGGACTAAATTGAGTCCAACTGCAAAACAATGTGTCTGTCACTTCAGTCTTCTCACCCTCTTCCCCAAGCTGGAAGTTTCCTGGTAAATAATACTGGCAAGCCCCCTTCTCTCCTGGAGCTAGTATTCTAGTGGGTGAAGACAAATGAAAACAAAGTGAGCAAATAAACAAACAAGAAAACTCCCAGAGCCTTAAGCACTTTGAAGACAATAAAACAACATAATAAGATAGAGGGTAAGTAAGTGGGTTAAAACTTCAAGGAGAAGAAGCCAACCTCATGAGAAACTGGGAGCTGAGACTCTTAAGAAGGGGGGCTCAGCAAGTGCAAAGGCCTTGAGGCAGGAAGCGGGTGTGGAGGGCTGAGCACCAGAAGTGGTCCGGTGACCGTGAAGCATAGGCATCACGCGACATTCCCTGGCTGCGGCTGGAGACTCTTCTTAGCAGCCTCTTGTGAAGGAGGAGTGCGATGAGGAGGGAAACGATAAAGGTCTGAGAACTGTGAACAACAATAAATAAAGGAGGCAAGGTTTTGAAGTTAAGTGATGGATGATAATGTACAGAATCTAAGTGAGCAACACAATGGGAAGAAAGTCCTGCTGCCTTAGCTGCTTATCCCTCAAATCTCCTCGCTTCCTCTCCTCTGGCTTCTCCCTTTCTTTGTCTTCCGCTGTCAATGCCTTACCTTCTGTGTGTCTCCCCCAAGTCCCTGGCGGATCAGGTCTCTCTTTTCTATTTTTGCTCTCCCTCTTCTCCCTTCACCTTTGCTTATCCCTCTTGTGGGTCCTAGCTTTCCCCTCAGCTTGAGGTTTTCATTCGTACTAATTTATTGGACAAACCTTCACCGAATCGCTTCTATAGCCAGGCACTCTCCTTAGTACCTGAAGGAGATACTGGGATGAATTAGCTTTAGTGCTCCCTGCCCTCAAGGAACTTGTGGGCTTCTAGGGGAGGGAGATGAACACATTATTCCAAAGCAGTGTGTGCTATATAAAGGAATAGACACAGAGACGGCCCTTCACAGCCATAGCCCATCTCTGCCTTAAGCAATGGTAATATAGCAAGAGTCTCCTGACATTCCTGCTTTTAGCTCTCTGCCCTAAAATCTATTTCACACGCTGCCTTAAAATTAATCTCCCTGAAGCACTGCTCTTGTGAATTCTGTATTGAGACAAAATACATCCCCCCAAATAGAAACTAAGTGCATTGTGGGATCCTGGATAAGATCCCGGAACAGAAAAAGAAAATGGACATCAGTGAAGAAACAGATGGAAGTCAAAAATGTCCACAGGTTAGTTAATAATAACTTACCCCTGTTAATTTCCTGGTTGATAGTTGTGTGGGAGAGTAAGAAGCTAATGCAGGAGAGACAAGATGTGAGGTCTGTGGGAACTTCTAGGATTTTTGCACTCCCCTTTAAGCCTAACACTTATTAAATGTTACTTAAATATTAGTTAACATTAGCTAGCTAATACTAGTGAATATTTGGTTTTTTGTTTTGTTTTGTTTAAGAAAGAATGCACCTCATTGAAGATGTTTGGGGACAAGAAAAAAAAAAATAGAGTATTCCCAGTGACTTTGTCTTAATGGCCACTAGATGATGACCAAAAAAGTCAGGGCATGCTGCCTCTGAAGAAAGGGGAAACACGATCAGAGAGAAGCCATGTCCTCTGCCTGATTGTGTACATACATGTGTTTGTTTCACGATAATTTTTTTTAAAAAGATTTTATTTATTTATTTGACAGACAGAGATCACAAGCAGGTGGAGAAGCAGGCAGAGAGAGAGGAGGAAGCAGGCTTCCCACTAAGCAGAGAGCCTGATGCGGGGCTCCATCCCAGGACCTTGAGATCATGACCTGAGCCAAAGGCAGAGGCTTAACCCACTGAGCCACCCAGGTGCCCTGTTTCATGATAATTCTTAAATTGTGCATATGCATTCTATTATCCTTCTGAATGAGTATCGGGCATGATAGTGTTAAGTAAATACACAAATTATGTATCATTCAAAAATAAATATATGCTCCAACAGTAGCAAGCTGTGTGACTCTGGCAAATTATTTGTCATTCAATTGGTTGTCATAAGGATTCAATGAAATAATGTATAAACACTTAACATGAGCTTGGCCAATAGTAAATAATAAATGCTAGCTTGCATTGCATATAGAGATATATATTTTATTATATTGCACAATAGTAACAAAACTAGCCATAAAGTAAGAAGAAATAATCATCTCAAACCAGAAATAAACCACTTTATTATCATCATTATTAGTGTTATTGTTATTATGGTGTTAAAGTAATAATAGCTGAGATTTATTGAACTAATACTATGCTTCAGAAGCTGAGCTAGTTCAAAGGGGTCCCAGGAATCTGGGGGTTTAATTTTGTAAGTGATTCACCACATTATTAAGTGATCAGTGGATCACACTTGGAGAAAACAGAGTTCTGGCAGCGCTATCCCATAGAAATAGTATACAAGTGTTTTTACATGTAGGTTTTATTATTCGAGTATGGCAAGGCCAACAAATCTGAAGATAACCACCACTGAAAAGGTAGTTTGTTATAGTCACAGATCCCAAGAAGATTGGGCATGCCATTCCATGGGCAAGGGCCATATAGGAAAAGACCAAGGGCAGTCAGGAGGCCCAGAGAAGGGGGCAAAACATAGGCAAGAGCCTTTATGGTGGTTAGGGTAGGCAGAGTAGCAGGATAGGCAGGTAGCAGGGTAGGCAGTCTTAAATTTGGCTAATTTGAGCTATTTCCATGGGCTCTGGGGCATAGGGTCTCTCCCTAGTTGTCTGGTACCTGGCCCTGGGGTGATTAGGGCAGATGAATAGTGGTTTGGAGTATGCGAGCCCGATAAAAAATGTGGCTGGGGGTATGGACTCTGAATTGGTTGTTTTGCTTGTAGAAGGTGGTCTCATATGCAAGTCCTGTGCTATCTCTAAAAATAGCCTAGTCCTAGAAGAGGTGGTCTCCTTAGAGTCAGCAAGGCGCAGATACCAAGCATCAAATACAGAAACTAGAAAATGTGATTATTAAAAAGAGCCATCGATGTAATTTTAAATTTCCTAGTAGCCATTTTTTAAAAAGATTTTATTTATTTATTTCTCAGAGATGGAGAGAGCACAAGCAGGGGGAGCAGCAGGCAGAGGGAGAAAGCTCCCCACCGAGCAGGGAGCCTGATGTGGGACTTGACCCCAGCACCCTGGGATCATGACCTGAGCCAAATGCAGATGCTTACCTAACTGAGCCACCCATTTTTAAAGAGGAAAAAAAAAAGTATCTTGAAAGTATCTTAAATACTATCATTTCAACGTGGAACTGATACACAATTTGTTAATGATATTTTATGTTTTTCATATTAAATCTTGAAATCCATTATGTCCACTGTACTTGAGGCATAAGATTTTGCCTGGACACATTTCAGGTGCTCACCAGCCGCATGTGCTTAGTGGCTACTCTATTGGACAGTGCATCCCTGGAAAGCCATAGAAGAATTCATCGGGGTTGATGGAGACTTAAGAGAATCTCTGAGCATCTGTTTGGTGGTGGCAGCCCTGAGATTCATTAAAATGGTCTCTCCTCTGACCCCCAACCCCATCTCAGCATATTATCAACACTGCTCTTGTCTTTTGCTAGCCCACTTCCCTGCCCTCCCCCTCATTACCACTTCCCCTATCACTGCTGTCACCTCCTCATTCCCTGTCTCTCCCTATTAGTCTTCCGTACTGGGTTAAACAAAGGGAAAATACTACTCTTGCTTTTTTCAGGTTGTTATCATAGAAATCACTGCTCCTAGGGAAGGGGCTTGGAGAGATCTTGGTGGAGAGAGGGATGTTAGAAGAATGTCCTAAGCAGGCTTAAGGTGCCGAAAAATAAAAATAAAAGAAAGGTAACTATCGGCCCTGTATTAGCTGCTGTAAAGACAAACAACGTTTACCCCACAATAAAACTTCTTACTTGGTGATTTGGATAGAAAGAAAATGGGGTGGGAGGATTGCTTTGTTATTTAAATCTACATGTCAGTTAAATGATCACAGTAGGAAAAAACTGAAAGATAACAATTTATATTATTTTAAAGTGTAAAAATTTTAAAAAGCAAACAAGTAGCTTGCTAGTCTAAAAAAACAACAACATAACTTTATCATCGTGTCTGCTTTTTATCTTGTTGAGGTACTTTTGCTCATGATCATTTGAAAGTTTAATCAGCTCTCTTGGGAAAATCTAATACAACTCAGGCAGTTTTAATGCCCAAATCAGCAAGGTCCACATAGCATTTCCCAACCTAGACACCATATGACAAACTAAATTCTCCTAGACCATATTCCCTTGGTTCCAAGCTCACTCATCCTTGATCTCTATTTTTAAGGTGTAAATCTGGCACCTAGGAAAGTGAGAAATATGTAGCTTTGTCCTGAGCCAGGAATCCTGTGAATATGTCTCAGGCAAGATAATCCACAGAGCTCAGCACACGCCCTGCGACCTGAGACATGCTCCTGTCTTCGCCATTTCCTATAAATAGTGGTTGCCTACCGGAACTTCACAGAAAATGGCAGCTTCAGCGACATTCTCTGGGACTGAGAATTTAGGTCTACCTTAATTTCTTCTTGAAGTTTCATAAAAGAGTACTTAAAATAAGATTGCGCATGGTAATGGACCCTCTAACTTTGGCTAGTGTGTGGCAACAGAAAAAAAACAATTCTTGTTAATGTTGTTATTTTCAACCAAGTTACTCCTCGTGGACACCTCTGGCAAAATTCCCTGGAAGGATAGAATGAACTTGTATTTTAAATGATCCTTAAAAACACACATTGCTGCTTCTTATAAGGATTAGCTGAAGTGCTGGTTGGTGATAGGACAATGGGAAACAAAAAAACTAGGGCTCAGTTCTCAGTCTCCGTTGCTCAGTAATATAGAAGGATGGGATGTTTCCAAAGATTTCTCTGAAATGCTGCACATCCATGATTTCTTTCTTTCTTTTTTTTTTTTTTTTTTTTTTTTGTCAGAGAGAGGGGGAGAGAGCGAGCAAGCACAGGCAGACAGAGTGGCAGGCAGAGGGAGAAGCAGGCTCCCCGCCAAGCAAGGATCCCGATGTGGGACTCGATCCCAGGACGCGGGGATCATAACTTGAGCCGAAGGCAGCTGCTTAACCAACTGAGCCACC
>ML103655.1:36264-118120 GCA_003697995.1 Taxidea taxus jeffersonii | reverse complement strand
AAAAAAAAAAAAAAAAAGAACAGGAGGCAGTACCGACATCTAGGGACCTAATCAATACAGACATTGGTAATATGTCAGATCTAGAGCTCAGGATGATGATTCTCAAGATTCTATCCAGGCTTGAAAAAAGGCATGGAAGATATTAGAGAAACCCTGTCCAGAGAAATAAAAGCCCTTTCTGGAGAAATAAAAGAACTAAAATCTAACCAAGTTGAAATAGAAAAAGCTATGAATGAGGTGCAATCAAAAATGGAGGCTCGTACTCCTAGGATAAATGAGGCAAAAGAAAGAATTAGTGATATGGAAGACCAAATGACAGGGAATAAAGAAGCTGAGCAAAAGAGAGACAAACAACTACTGGACCACAAGGGGAGAATTCGAGAGATAAGTTATACCATAAGACGAAACAACATTAGAATAATTGGGATTCCAGAAGAAGAAGAAAGAGAGAGGAGCAGAAGGTATATTGGAAAGAATTATTGTAGAGAATTTCCCTAATATGGCAAAGGGAACAAGCATCAAAATCCAGGAGGTGCAAAGAATCCCCCTCAAAATCAATAAGAAAAGGTCCACACCCCGTCATCTAATAGTAAAATTTACAAGTCTTAGCATCAAAGAGAAAATCCTGAAAGCAGCCCGGGACAAGAAGTCTGTAACATACAATGGTAAAAATATTAGATTGGCAGCAGACTTATCGACACAGACCTGTCAGGCAAGAAAGAACTGGCATGATATATTCAGAGCACTAAACAATAAAAACATGCAGCCAAGAATACTATATCCAGCTAGGCTATCATTGAAAATAGGAGAGATAAAAAGCTTCCAGGACAAACAAAAACTGAAAGAATTTGCAAACACCAAACCAGCTCTACAGGAAATATTCAAAGGGGTCCTCTAAGCAAAAAGAGACCCTAAAAGTAGTAGATCAGAAAGGAATAGAGACAATATGCAACAACAATCACCTTACAGCCAATACAGTGGTACTAAATTCATACCTTTCAATAGTTACCCTGAATGTAAATGGGCTACAAGTCCCAATCAAAAGACACAGGGTTTCAGAATGGATAAAAAAACAAAACCCAGGGCGCCTGGGTGGCTCAGTGGGTTAAAGCCTCTGCCTTCAGCTCAGGTCATGATCCCAGGGTCCTGGGATCGAGGCCCACATCGGGCTCTCTGCTCAGCAGGGAGCCTGCTTCCTCCTCTCTCTCTGCCTGCTTGTGATCTCTGTCTATCAAATAGATAAATAAAATCTTAAAAAAAAAAACCATCAACATGCTGCCTACAAGAAACTCATTTTAGACCTGAAGACACCTCCAGATTGAAAGTAAGGGGGTGGAAAACAATTTACCATGCTAATGGACATCAGAAGAAAGCTGGGGTGACAATCCTTATATCAGATCAACTAGATTTTAAGCCAAAGATTATAATAAGAGATGAGAAAGAACACTTTATCATACTCAAAGGGTCTGTCCAACAAGAAGATCTAACAATCTTAAATATCTATGCCCCTAACATGGGAGCAGCCAACTATATAAACCAATTAACAAAAAAATCAAAGAAACACATTGACAATAATAAAATAATAGTAGGGGACTTTAACACTCACCTCACTGAAATGGACAGATAATCCAATCAAAAGATCAACAAGAAAATAAAGGCCTTAAATGACACACTGGACCAGATGGATATCACAGATATATTCAGAACATTCCATCCCAAAGCAGTAGAATACACATTCTTCTCTAGTGCACATGGAACACTCTCCAGAATAGATCACATTCTGGCTCACAAATCAGGTCTCAACCGGTACCAAAAGATTGGGATCATTCCCTGCATTTTTTCAGGCCACAATGCTCTGAAGCTAGAACTCAATCACAAGACGAAATTTGGAAAGTACCCAAATACATGGAGGTTAAAGAGTATCCTTCTAATGAATGAATGGGTCACCCAGGAAGTTAAAGAAGAATTGAAAAAAATCATGGAAACAAATGATAATGAAAACACAATGGTTCAATATCTGTGGGACACAGCAAAGGCAGTCCTGAGAGGAAAATATATAGCCATACAAGCCTTTCTCAAGAAACAAGAAAGGTCTCAAATACACAACCTAACCCTACACCTAAAGGAGCTCGAGAAAGAACAACAAAGAAAGCCTAAACCCAGCAAGAGAAGAGAAATAATAAATATTTTTATTTTATTAAGCAGAAATCAATGAAATAGAAACCAAAAAAACAATAGAACAAATCAACGAAACTAGAAGCTGGTTCCTTGAAAGAATTAATAAGATTGATAAACCCCTGGCCAGACTTATCAAAAAGTAAAGAGAAATGACCCAAATAAATAAAATCATGAATGATAGAGGAGATTTCTCAACCAACACCAAAGAAATACAATCAATTATAAGAACATATTATGAGCAACTCTATGCCAACAAATTTGACAATCTGGAAGAAATGGATGCTTCCTAGAGACATATAAACTGTCAAAACTGAACCAGGAAGAAATAGAAAACCTGAATAGACCCATAACCAGTAAGGAGATTGAAACAGTCATCAAAAATCCCCAAACAAACAAAAGCCCAGGGCCAGATGGCTTCCCAGGGGAATTCTATCAAACATTTAAAGAAGAATTAATTCCTATTTTCCTGAAACTGTTCCAAAAAATAGAAACGGAAGGGAAACTTCCAAACTCATTTTATGAGGCCAGCATCACCTTGATCCCAAAACCAGAAAAGGATCCCATCAGAAAAGAGAATTACAGACCAATATCCTTGATGAACACAGATGCAAAAATTCTCACCAAAATACTAGCCAATAGGATCCAACAGTACATTAAAAGGATTATTCACCACGACCAAATGGGATTTATTCCAGGGCAGCAAGGTTGGTTCAACATCCGCAAATCAATGTGATACAATACATTAACAAAAGAAAGAACAAGAACCATATGACAGTCTCAATAGATGCTGAAAAAGCATTTGACAAAGTACAGCATCCCTTCCTAATCAAAACTCTTCAAAGTGTAGGGATAGAGGGCACATACCTCAATATTATCAAAGCCATCTATGAAAAACCCACCACAAATATCATTCTCAATGGAGAAAAACTGAGAGCTTTTCCACTAAGGTCAGGAACAGGGAGGGATGGCAGGGATGTCCGTTATCACCACTGCTATTCAACATAGTACTAGAGGTCCTAGCCTCAGCAATCAGATAACAAAAAGAAATTAAAGGCATCCAAATCGGCAAAGAAGAAGTCAAACTCTCACTCTTTACAGATGATATGATACTATATGTGGAAAACCCAAAAGGCTCCACTCCAAAACTGCTAGAGCTTGTACAGGAATTCAGTAAAGTGTCAGGATATAAAATCAATGCACAGAAATCAGTTGCATTTCTTTACACCAACAACAAGACAGAAGAAAGAGAAATTAAGGAGCCAATCCCATTTACAATTACACCCAAAACCATAAGATACCTAGGAATAAACCTAACCAAAGAGGCAAAGAATCTATACTCAGAGAACTATAAAGTACTCATGAAAGAAATTGAGGAAGACACAAAGAAATGGAAAAATGTTCCATGCTCATGGATTGGAAGAATAAATATTGTGAAAATGTCTATGCTACTAAAGCTATCTACACATTTAATGCAATGCCTATCAAAATCCCATCCAATTTTTTCAAAGAAATGGAACAAATAATCCTAAAATTTATATGGAACCAGAAAAGACCTCGAATAGCCAAAGGAATATTGAAAAAGAAAGCCAAAGTTGGTGGCATCACAATTCCAGACTTCACGCTCTACTACAAAGCTGTCATCATCAAGACAGTATGGTACTGGCACAAAAACAGACACATAGATCAATGGAACAGAATAGAGAGCCCAGAAATCGACCCTCAACTCTATGGTCAACTAATCTTCAACAAAGCAGGAAAGAATATTCAATGGAAAAAAGACAGCCTCTTCAACAAATGGTGTTGGGAAAATTGGACAGCCACCTGAAGAAAAATGAAATTGGACCATTTCCTTACACCACACATGAAAATAGACTTAAAATGGATGAAGGACCTCAACGTGAGAAAGGAATCCATCAAAATCCTCGAGGAGAACACAGGCAGCAACCTCTTCGACCTCAGCTGCAGAACCTTCTTCCTAGGAACAATGCCAAAGGCAAGGGAAGCAAGGGCAAAAATGAAATATTGGGACTTCTTCAAGATCAAAAGCTTTTGCACAGCAAAGGAAACAATTAACAAAACCAAAAGACAACTGACAGAATGAGAGAAGATATTTGCAAATGACATATCAGATAAAGGGCTCGTATCCAAAATCTATAAAGAGCTTTGCAAACTCAACACCCAAAGAACAAATAATCCAATCAAGAAATGGGCAGAGGACATGAACAGACATTTCTGCAATGAAGACATCCAGATGGCCAACAGACATGAAAAAGTGCTCCACATCACTCGGCATCAGGGAAATACAAATCAAACCCACAATGAGATACCACCTCACTCTAGTCAGAATGTCTAAAATTAACAAGTCAGGAAATGACAGATGCTGGTGAGGATGCGGAGAAAGGGGAACCCTCCTGCACTGTTGATGGAAATGCAGGCTGATCTTATCTGGAAAGCATATGTTTCCATATGCTCCATATGTTCCACTATGGAAAACAGTATGGAGGTTCCTCAAAAAGTTAAAAATAGAGCTACCTTATGACCCAGCAATTGCACTACTGGGTATTTACCCTAAAGATAGAAACGTAGTGATCTGAAGGGGCACGTGCACCCAAATGTTTATAGCAGCATTGTCCACAATAGCCGAGTTATGGAAAGAACCTATATGTCCATCAACAGATTTATGGATAAAGAAGAGGTGGTATATATATATACAATGGAATATTATGCAGCCATCAAAAGAAATGAAATCTTGCCACTTGCAATGACGTGGATGGAACTAGAGGGTATTATGCTTAGCAAAACAAGTCAACCGGAGAAAGACAACTATCATATGATCTCCCTGATATAAGGAAGTGTAGATGTAACGGGGGTGGGAGTTAAAGGGGTAGGAAAAGAATAAATGAAACAAGGTGGGATCAGGAGGGAGACAAACCAAAAAAGACTCTTAATGTCATAAAACAAACTGAGGTGGGCGGGGGGGGGGGGAGAAGGGTGTCAGGCGAGGGTGGTAGGGTTACATTATATGTTTATAAAAAAATAAAAAATAAAAAAAATAACTCAACAAAACAGGGGGGGCACGTGAGGGGGTGCCTGGGTGACTTAGTCAGTTGAGCATCTGCCTTTAGCTCAGGTCACAATCTGAGATTCCTGAAATCAATCTTCTCCCTGCTTAGCTGGGTGTCTGCTTTACCCTCTCCTTCTGTCCCTCAACCTGCTTATTCTCTCTCTCTCTCTCTCACTTGCTCACTCTGCTCTCTCTCTCTCTCTCCCTCTCTCTCAAATAAATACAACATTTTTAAACAATAAATAAATAAAGAGGCACCTGGGTGGCTTAGTCATTGGGTGTCTGCCTTCAGCTCAGGTCACAATTCCAGGGTCCTGGGACTGAGCCCTGCATCAGGCTCCCTGCTGGATAGGAGGCCTGCTTCTCCCTTTCCTGCTCCCCCTGCTTGTGTTCCCTCTCTTGATGTATCTCACCCTCTATAAAATAAATCAATAATCTTTAAACAATAAAAATAAATAAAAAGTGGACATGTGAAAGCATGTCCAAAGTGTGTAGACTGTCATTCTCTCTCTTTTTTGGTCACTGATTAAAACTAAGTTCCTCTGACGCCAACACATACCCTTATATTACAGTTTTCATGGAGACTGAGAATTTATATTGTGTGACAAAATGTCATTAGATTTAAGAATCTTAGTGCATGAAGCAAACACTAATATTTGCATCCATTGGAGCCATCAAGAGAGGTGGCTAGGGGTAAAAAAACTAAAGATAATTGAGTAACATTCACTCCACTTTGTAAAGATTTGTCCTTTCTCTGAACTGTAAAACACAATTTAGCTCTTTATAATAGTGTCTTTCTAACTGTTCCCCAGTTGTTAACTTTATGTCCTCATCCCCAAACTAGGTTACAAAAGTCTGAAGAGCATAGACTGAGTCTTCAGCTTCCCCTGTATTACCCTCAATACCCAGCTCAATGTCAAATACAGAGGCAGTGTCTGGTACTGACTCCCTCGAACTGCATAGGAAAGATCTCAGTCAAGAGAGAAGAAAGTTCAGAGGTATTTGGTAAGTAAAGAATAGGACAGGTTTTGCATTTTACAGCCTCACATTTTGGAAATAGCTGAATTTTCAGGGAAAGGTATGCAGATAGCGCAAATCAGGGATAAAGTTAAAGGCAGCCTAGAGTGTCAGGGGACTGGATGAGCCTCAATTCCATGCTTACATCATTATTTACTCACATTTATTTACAATGAGTATACGTGTTTCCCCTTAGTGATGTTTCACTGTAGAAACTATTAACCCAGGAGGCACACAAACCAAGAAATCAAAGCATTCACTAAATACTCACTGATCCCTGTAGTGTGTCCAGTAGGGAACTGAGTATGTACACATAAAGTTCTCTGGTGGCCACAAAGGGCAGCAAAAGCCATGATCCCTGTCCTTTCGATACCTGTAGATTTAGTGGTGGTTCAAATAGCCCCCAGGATAGTCACCTGTGTTTCCCTCTGCCTTTTGTTCGCTTATTGATCATTTATTTTCACAGTATATTATTGAAACTCTGAGATATGCCAGGACCAATAATTATGCCATGTATCTAAATAACACTAACGAAAAGTGTGGCACCCCTCATGCATTCAGAAGCCAATGTCTGAGGAATTTGGTGAGCCATAAAGGGCAGAGTCCAAAGGAGAGAAAGTAGTGCTATATTTGGGCTCATTTCTCAACAAGGATCTTTTCATGTTTAAATGTATTTTTCTTTTTCACTGAACTTTCCCACATAATCTCTTCTTTAGGCCTGGATTGTGCCTGAGTTTTTCTTTAACTAAAGACAGCAGAGATTCTGGTGTGAGGGCCTCACTTAGCTTTCAGAAAGGTGGCATGTTATTAGACAAGACTATGGGATTTTCAGCTTTTCTCCTACCCTCTCTTTTCCAAGAGATTTGTTTAGAAGTTATCTGAAATCCTTGACTTTTCAATGAATAACTAAAACATATAGGCAAATATAAACTTTCAGACACTGACTTGGCAAGGGGCTGTACATTATAATTCCTCACAATTGGATGGAGGAGGGGTGAGGCAGTAGTGAATATACCCATTACTAATATGCTCATCACCTCAGCATCTACATCAGGGGAAAGCTCACAAATTAGAAGGACCAGCTGGACTTTAGTTACTAAAGACCCAAGCCCAGTCTGTCCTTCTCCTTCTTTATCCCTTGCTCTCTTCCCACAGCCCATGCTCCACCCCTTCTACGCTAAGGAGAGTGTCTCAAACACCTTTCATGAGCTGTTATCTCTTTTGTATCAGTTCTTCCTTCTGTCTGTACAAACACCTCCCTCAGAGCCTTAGCACATGCGATCACACTGCTTTACAAGAGTCTTTACTTGACTGTCCCTATGGTTTCTCTTTCCCAGTAGCCTAGGATGCTCATGAGGGTGTGACCATGTGGTATTCACTCTGAATCTCTAGAATTTAGCATAATGGCTGACACATAATAGATGCACAATGGATATTTAAAATAAATGAACTTATGGGATGCCGGGGTGGCACAGTCGGTTAGGCGTCCCACTCTTGGTTTCGGCTCAGGTCATGATCTCAGGGTCCTGAGAAAGAGCCCCATGTCGGGCTCCATGCTCAGCATGTAGTCTGTTTCAGACTCTCTCTCCCACTCCTTCTGCCCTGCCCTGCTGCTCGCTCTCTCTGTCTCTCTCTCAAACAAATAAATTTTAACAAATAAAATAAATGAATTTATAGTAATGATTGATATTCGTTCCACACATGCTATGTGTCAGTTACTGTGATTAGTATTTTTATATACATTAATTCACTTAATTATTACAAAACCCTATGAGGTAGAAACTGTTATCTTCCTCATCTCAAAACCCCTTTTGTGCCTCAGTTTTTCTTCATAGAAGGTGATGACAATAGGACCTATGGAGATAACTAAGGCACAGAGAGGCACAAAACGAATTGTTCAAGGTAATTGCAAGAGCTGGGGCTGAATTTGAACTCAGGCCATGGGAACACAGAGCCTAAGCTCCTATTCACCACAGCACTGAGTGAATGAGAGTGCTCAGGCCCCTCTGTGATCCAAGTGTCTTTTTCACAAAATAAACTCAGAATGATGTAGTTAAAAACCGTCAGTGTTTTAATGATGTATTTTCAATACTAATTTGACATCTAGAATAATAGAATTTATAACCAAAAGAAAAACAGGAACTCATATTGTCCAGTGGTTTTCAGATTTTTTTGGCAGTGGGATTTCTCCCAGGCAAAATCTTTAGCAGAAGCTCAAGAGGTAAAACAAATGGCAGTGATTAGTTTGGAGAGTTTGGTATGCCTATTTTAAGACCCTCTCCCCTTCTTCATGGGTGACTTTAAGCATCTCAATACAGAAGTAGATGTAGATGTAGAACATTTAGGTCTTACTGCTCTAGCCCAGATCCCTTCAATTAAAAGATGAGGAATAAAAGATTCTGAGACACTATACCATTTTCCCAAGGACACACAGTCAGTAGCAGAAATCAGGTCTTCTGGCTCCAAGAGCAGTGTTCTTTCCACTACATCATGCCAGTAGAATTGATTCCCAACCTTAGTTTCATGCTACCAGAGGCTGTCCTAGTTATCTCATACTGCAAAGGATGTAGCAAAATTCTCAAAGCAAAAGTGGTAATTTACTTTAAAATTTTGTAAATGCCATATTTTTGGTGTTGACCAGAGAATGGGACAAACTTCATATAATCAAATGATAATAACATAGTATCAATGCTAAGGTATTGCACATCTAAAAAGGTTGAAGTCCACAATAATATTCAACCATGCAAATTACACCCACATATTCAGACTCTGACCTTGAACAACTAATCCTTAGCAAATCCACAATCCATTAGTTTTACACAGTTGTATTTGGTGGGAGGAGTGAGTGAGTCGATGTTTTTCAAAACAAGGTGATGAAAGCGCAGTGTTTACTGTACTAACGTGGGTTCCTCTCTGCTCAGAATTTTCAGAATTTTAATAATAACCAACGTCAATGTTTAATTTAAAGCTAGAGCACACTGGTTAAGAAACTGCTAAAAATAATCTGCTTCATATTGATGGCTTTGGTTTTGTTGACTCATAAAATGTCAGGGTTGAAGAAAAATAACTAACGGAAGCTTCAGCTGTGATTGTACCTTTAATTATTGATGCTCCATTCTTAGTTTTCAGGCCCAAAAGCCAAGATCCGAAGTGCTGGAAGAGAGGTCACATGATGAACTAAGCATGGGGTGGCTCACTCTGGATTCTGTCCACAAGACTCCCAAACTTAGCAGCTTACAGTAAAAACTGTAGTTCAAATTTCAACTGGTTTCATAGGATCCTTCACACTGGATGGTAAAAAGGGGCGGGGGGGGGACGAGCTGCCAGATCTGAAAATTAAAGAGAAACTAAGAGATGCCTATGTCCTTAACACACCAAACGTGAAGATCTGTGCTTGTAAATCTACAAGATTGATTTCCACATTCTTCCCATTTAGAGAAAAGTCTTCAGAATCACCCAGGAAATTCAAAATCCATCACTGTTCAGATGAACAGTTTATTGGGGTTGAGGACCAGCCAAACTGAGTTCAAGTGCTGGTTTTGCCTTGTACATATTACTAAATCTCATAGAGTGTCTCCCTCACTGTATACCTAATGTAACTAAAAATCCTTACTGACCTTCAACTACCATTTACTGAGGCCAGACATTGTGTTGGGTGTTTTACATACATTAAATTATTTCATTCTATACTTACATAAGGGACTAATGTTTTTATCTTTGTCCCCAGATAATGCTAGTCAATTCTGTGAACCTGTACTCGTGAAGTGAAAAGCCAGAATTGATTTCTAAAAATCACAAATGGAAACATGACATAGGCTTTCCAGGAGGTATCAACATGCAGGTGAATCACGAATTGCTCATGACAATGGGAACAAGTCAGCATTCAAAGTATTTTTTTTTTGTCTCCAGTTCCTTTTTCTAAAATTTATCAATTTCTGACATTTTCACGCAGCAAGAATATAAAGTCAAAGGAAACCTATGCACTCACCACCCCCCACGGGATCTGATTCAGTGGTTTGCTGCTTTGAGGTGCAGCAGGCAGACAGAGCCTTTGGACATTTCAAGAGCAGTTAGAGAAGCGCCTGCCACAAGATGGGCCTCTCAACTCTGCTGGCCTAACAATCCAAACCCAGACCCACCATGGGGTGGGAAGGCATCACAAGCTGCTTCATTGTGCTTCTAGAAAGCCAGAATAGAGAGGGTGGTTCTGAATAATAAAACTCAGACCAGCCTCAGAAATATTTTCATGTGACACCAGTGTCAGCTGCACATGGAATTGCTTCTCCCAAAGCAAAAAGGAGTTTGTTCTGAACCAGCCACATTTCTTCCATCCATCATCCATCCAATCAACCTTTTCTGAGAGCCAACTTGTACCAGCTGACTGGAGGCCTATAGCTTATACAGCAAAATGGGGAAATGAGGGAAGTGTTAATAACCAATGTGGCACCAGGTGCTAAATCCTACATGAACAAAGAAGAATGGAAATGAAGTTAGATTATGGGGAAAAAAAGGTCCAGAGGAGTTTTCCAGATAGAATGCCAGATTTGGAAAATCAAAAATAGAAGAATTTCAGACATACAACAAATACTTCTTAAAATATGAGTATTTGGGGACAATATAAGAAACACTGATACTTTAAAACAATATTTGTTATATAACTTAAATTCAAATTTAGCTAGTGTCCTATATTATATTTGGAAATATTCTTCCCAGAGGAAGTTGCATGGATTTGTCTTGCTTTGGGAAAAGGTTGGGAGATGTTATATCCATAGACTTGATTTATTAAGGATGAAATAGAAGTGTACATAGGAGTGATCTGACAGACTCTGTCCCTCCATCTTTGCATCCTGCTGATGCCATTTAACCTTGACCTTCAGGTTCAAACCCACCCAGGTTCTGATCCTATTCCTCTTAATCAGAAGAGTCAGTAGGACAGGTGATTTAACATCACTGATCTTGCTCCTGATCCTGCTCAGTACCTGGCATGACCGAAATATGTTTTTGAACTATATGAATGAGTGAGGGTCTGAGTTACTACTTGGGTTTTTCCCTTAATTTTTGTGCCCAAGCTCAGGAAAAGGACTCCTGCTCGGACTGGGCATATGATAGATACTTGATAAACACTGATGTTTAATTCAGCATCATGAAGAAATGGACCAAAAGGTAAAATGTTTGGCCCCAAGTTTGCAACCTTACACAACTTCTCCCACTCTCTAACCTTTGTTTTACTCATCTGTAAAATTACTGAGTCAAATATATAGGTGATCTGTATTCCTAACCCCTTTTAAGTCATCTGAACTGTTTTGCCTATGTGTATATCCATGGCCAGCCCTAGGTATTAAAAAAAATTCATAAAGCTATTCAATTTCCCTTTTAGGGAGGCCAAGATTTAATGTGTTAAGATAATATTGAGCAATAACTCATTGGGAAGTTATTTTTGCTAAACTTGGCCATGTTTTTATTTCATAATTCAACACAAATCCTTCCAGATTTCTAATCCTGGGACCAGTTTCGAATCCTTGGAATTTATCTATCTTTATAATGTCCCAAATAATAAGCAAGCCTTCTGACAAAAAAATATCTATTTATGCATAGTCTTGGTATAAATGCTGCCTCTTTAGCCTTGCTATTTTAAAAGGCAAACATTTTTCTCTCAACAAACACTTTTTTCTCTGTTAATTTTCTTTAGTTTCTTCTTCTGTATATTAGAATTAACAGGCAAATTATGGCTGAAGTTTTCCCCTCAAAATGTATTCAATTAAATTAGTGGTATTTGACCTTAGCTGCACTTTAAGAAACACCCGGAGAGCTTTTAAAATGACTAAGGACAAGGTCTCACCTTAGATAAATTAAATTAAAATCCTGTGGGGGGAAGGAAACCCTGACTGGCCAGCGATTCTAAAGTACAGCCAGGATTGAGGACTACTGAATTAAGACACCAAAGTTGTTTCCATGGCATTAGGACTATAATATTATCCTTGCAAGATACAGGAGGTGAATAGTAGGTCATTCTGGGAGAATTATGGGGAGATAGATTGGTGGAGAGGTGCTGGTTAATATAGAGGTAACTCTAAGGGTCTAACGCCACAGAGAACATTTAGCCATCATTATCACTGGGTAGAGATGATGATTCAGTGAGAGGTCTCTGGGGTTTAGGAAGAGCACAATTCTAAAACTACTACACTTGCAATGCCACATGAGCATGTAAAAGAAGAACTTGACATCTCCCACGGACCAGATTACAGATGCCCTTTCAAAAACTTCTTTCAGGGGTCCCTGAGTGGCTCAGTCAGTTAAACACCTGCCTTCAGCTCAGGTCAGGAGCTAGGGGTCCTGGGATCAAGCCCCATATTGGGCTCCCTGCTCAGTGGGGAGTCTGCTTTTCCCACTCCCTCTGCCCCTACCCCCCTGCTCATGCTCTGTCTCTGCCTCTCTCAAATAAATGAAACCTTATAAAACAACAAAACAAAACAAAACAAAACACCTTCTTTCTTAGCCATCACATCTCAACCCCAGAAAAGGTAAGTTCAGTCCTTCAAAAAAATCTGATCTTCCTCCATCCTTATCCATTGCAAGCTTCCTTTGACTTCCTCTTCTTCTTCATTCCCTTTCTCTTCCTCTCCCCAGGAACACTGCTAGTGTTTCTGAAAGGAGAAGGAGGAAAAAGCAGGAATGAAGGAGAAAAAGGCAGGTGCAGGATCATCTGCACAGAGTGACCAGCTTTCTTTCTTCTCCTGGTCTCATTCTGGAGGCATTCAGAGATTTAACAGTTATTGAGCACTTCCAGTGTTCCAGCTTGAGTTTCTCTTCATTTTCTTATTATTATCTAATTTTTGCTGCAATCCTCTGCAGAGTGACCAATATTATCCTCACTTGGCATTTGAGGAACCTGAGGCTTCTAGAGGTAAGAGCATGTACAATGTCACACACCTTATAATCATCAGAATCTATGTGCATCTTGATTGCTACTTCCTCTACGATCAACACCCCCAACCTTTGGTGGAAAGTAACACCTCTCCCTGGGCTTCCACAGCACTCAGTTTCCCTTTTAAGCACATGCCTTGTTTGGCTTCCTGTGGTAATTTGTGAACCTCTATACATCTTTACTCTGTGAAGGGACTGACTAGGCCCTGTTTATGTATGTCTTCAATGTCAGTACAATATTTGGTATAGGACATGGGCAATATTACTAGGTGAGAGCTGAATGCATCTGAGTGAAGGAGTGTATGCTTAAATAGCTGATGATTTCATTTAGCAATTTATGGTCTCAAGTGCCAAGGAAACTTCTGAGTAAAGGATTTGATATCTGGAAACTCTTGTTTTAAACTCACAAGTTCAATTAATTAAAGATATCCACTATAGAGGAAGGGGCTGGGGCACCAACCAAGCAGCCTGTGCTGGAACTGGGTTTTAAAGGCTCTACATTTGGGGAAGATATTATACTAGCAGCTGTCCAAAGTAAGAAGAGCTAGCAGAATCAGTCCAAAAATGGCGAGTTGATTTTGTCTCACGTATCTCACCCACTGCAAATGGTAATGATTGCTGGAGGAGCTCGACTGGGAATGATCTGAGACTGCATCCAGCCAGCAGGAACAGAGTACCATGTTTGACTAGCAATGCCTACCCTGGTAAGGGAAGGGGAGGGAGGGTTGTAGCCATGCCACACAGTTATTACCTGTGAGCTTATTCACACTGACATTCAATGAAGGACTTCTTGGCATTTGATTCACTGCCAGACATAAATGCTGAATCCTAAGATCCAGTGGACTGCAGTTGGGAGAGAGAAGGAAGATATCACATAAGGAGGGAATAGGGAAATCAGGCCTAGGAATATCCACAAATACCATCTCATGGAATCAGAGCTATTGAGAATCAGATGAGGTATCCGGTGTATATGACTGACTTAATGTATCAGGAATCAGGGTAGGCAGAAATCATGTGCTAAGAAGGACTACAGAGCCAGGCAGAACACAACCACAGCCTCTGCACCTCAGACTTGCATATATCAGGGCCCACCTCAGAACTGTGAATTCAGTGCCTCACATGCAGAAGCATGGCAGCATCAATGAGGACATAATGAAATTAATTCAGTTAGCTTTAGTGGGCGTAAATAGATTAGATCCTGTGGAGAGCTAGGCTGATATTCATTTAAATTAATTCCAGATGAGAAAATAGAAGTGACAGAAAACAACACAATGCTCTTATTGCAAAACTCAATCTTGTGTTATCCTTTAGAGACATAAATGTTTTTAAATAAATGTAAGAATAGAAAGTCCATGCCAGAATTCAAATAATTTGCTATCACTTGGTTTGATATCACAATAATTAATATTTTGAATACATACAAGTTAGCTCATGAAATGTGCTTCATTTGAAACCTCTATTCTCAAAACTAATATTTTTAAGGAGAGTAATTTTGCTTTAATTAGAGTTGTTAACCTCAAAACATTTTAATACTTGTTCTTGAAGAGGAAATACAATTCATTGCAAAGATATTGGTGAAATGAGCATACTTTCATTGCTAGGTTATAAACCCTTATATAAATAAGCATATAAGTGTAGGACTACCAGTCAAGGTAGAAATTGCTTGTTATACTGTCCTCGGTTGGACACTAACCAGAGTTTAGATGTTATGATTCTCCATTGTAACCAAAGGAGTTAAAAATTCTGTCTTTCTTGTGTTACAAATAAAGATAAGTTGTTCCTTTCTCATGGTTCCAATCATCCTAGTAAATGTGTCTTCCTTTTAAACTGTGGACAATTTATCAATGTTTCCACAATTTCACCCAATTGGACTGTGCAGAGTCACAGAAAACCAAGGAAAAGAGCTGTATCATGAGGGAAAGCAGAGGAGAAAATAAGACAGAGGGAAGAAAAGTTGGTGGGTGGTGATGGGGCATTCAGTAGGGCTGGATTCTATACCTGTGCATTTGGTGCTGTGTACATTCTAAGATATTGTTTCTTTCCGTAACTTTATTTTTTAAAGATTTTATTTATTTGTTTGTCAGAGAGACAGAGAGAGCACAAACAAGGGGAGCAGCAGACAGAGGGAGAAGCAGGCTTCCTGCTGAGCAAGGAGCCGGATGCAGGACTCCATCCCAGGACCCTGGGATCATGACCTGAGCCAAAGGCAGATGCTTATCTGACTGAGACACCCTGGCATCCCAACTTTCTGTAACGATAAAATAAACTTTTTTTTCTGTTAGAAAAATGAGACCTGTTTATTGTATTAAAATTTTTAATAAAAATATAGGAATGCAAAGAAAACTACAATCATGTACCCATATGTGGCTATTGAATAACTTAGGCATATAACTTTCCAGTCTTTAAATGTATATAATACATATAGTATGCATATTAAATCATACTGTATATACTGATTTTTAACCTATTTTTAATTTGAAATGTATCATAAGTATCTTTCTATGTCAACAAATATTTAATATACTAGGTTTTCAATCTCTGGATATTACTCCATTGAGTTAATGTACCACAAATTACTTAACTATGCACTTGCTAGCAGTTAGTTATACCAGTTTTCATTATTATATCGTTATAATAAATATCTTATAGCAAAATCTTTGTGCAGGTGCCTGATTAGTTTATTAGAATACATTTTTTAAAGTGGATCACCTGTTCCAAAGGGTAGATGCTTTCTTCTTTTCTACCATTTTATTTTTTTATTTTTCCTTTTAAGACTTTATTTAAATTCAAATTAATTAATATATAATCTATTATTAGTTTCAGGGGTAGACTTTAGTGATTCATCACTTGTATATAACACTCAGTGCCCATCCCAACAAGTGCCTTCCTTAATGCCCATCACCCATTTACTCCATACCCCGCCCACCTCCCTTCCAACAACCTTCAGTTTATTCCCTATAGTTAAGGGTCTCTCATGATTTGCCTCCCTCTCTGTTTTTATCTTATTTAATTTTTCCTTCTCTTCCCCTAGGTTCATCTGTTTTATTTCTTAAATTCCACATATGAGTGGGGCACCTGGGTGGCTCAGTGGGTTAAAGCCTCTGCTTTTGACTCGGGTCATGGTCCAAGGGTCCTAAGATCAAGCCCCACATTGGATTCTCTGCTTGGCAGGGAGCCTGCTTCCCCCTTTCTCTGTCTGCCTCTCTGCCTACTTTTGATTTCTGTCAAATAAATAAATAAAATCTTTTTAAAAAATTCCACATATGAGCTAAATCCTACGGTATTTGTCTTTCTATGACTTAATTCACTCAGCATAATACCCTCTAATTCCATCCACATCATTCCAAATAGCCAGATTTCATTCCTTTGATGGCTGAGTAATATTCCATTGTGTGTGTATGTGTGTGTGTGTGTGTGTGTGTGTGTGTGTGTGTATTACATCTTTTTAAATTTTTTTTTATTTTTTATAAACATACAATGTATTATTAGTCCCAGGGGTACAGGTCTGTGAATCACCAGGTTTACAGACTAAAAGCTATGAAATTTAATACACTGAGAATTTCACTGCAATCTCACCAAAACTGAATTTTTTGCTGACTTAAAAAAAAATTCTTTTACCAGTCTGATAAAAGGAAATGGCACTATATTTCCCTCTTAATTTTCATTTTCTGTGTGCCTTTTTAAAGGTTTATTTGCAGATATATTCTTAGTTTCACATGCCTGCCTGTCGAACTCACACTGAAGAACATGGCCATGGGTGACCTAGCTTGGAGCTTTCTCACCTCCTTTCCTCATGGAAAAGCTGATTCTTCCTGACAAGGTGAACAATGCCCATGTGCAAACTTCAAAGCTGAATAGATAAAGAGTGATAAGTTATCACCTACAAAATCCTGGCATGGCTAAAAGACATTCTGAAGATTCGTTAGGGAGAAGACAGATGAGATTTTAAAAGTTCTTTCTCTCAGAGAGGCTCCCAGCTTGGATTTATTGCCACAGACAATGAGAGGTTACTTATGGTCAACCAGATAGATGGCCTAGAGGGCAGATGGCCACCACTGCCACCAGGGAGGTTCAGGCTTCATTAACAATCCTGGTAGTATTGGGTGAAAAAGAAACAGCAAAAGCTCATTCTCATTGGCACAGACAGGAGAATATCACAGAAGTCCACTCAGATCTCCAGGGCCCACTAATTTTTCTACAAAGTGGCTGAACATCTGCTTGAACCAATAATCTTAAAAAAGCAGAGAAAAAAAGAGAGAAAGGAAAAACGCATTTCCTATCTCTTCACCTGAGAAGCCATACCTTGCTGGGAAAAATTAACACAGGAGCACGTCCATTAGGCCTAGCTCAGTCCCCAGCACCACAGAGGGGTCCCATGGACTTGCCCACACTATGTGGGATGGCTGGAGATGCAGGAAAACTCAGAAGTCTGAGTCCCTGGTTTGAACCTTCCTTTACCATATCCTATACGTGAGGCCATGAACAAGTTATCCCCTCCTCTAAGCATTAGTTTTCACAACTATAAACTTAAATTAATGATACTTTTCTCAGAGTGTTTGCTGTGGACTGAGTTGTGTCCCTCCCAAATTCATTATCTTGAAGCTGTAACCCCAATGTAACTGTTTTTGGACATAAGGACTTTTTTTTTTTTTTAAAGATTTTATTTATTTGACAGACAGAGATCACACAAGTAGGCAGAGAGGCAGGCAGAGAGGGGAGGGGAGAAGCAGGCTCCCCACCGAGCAGAGAGCCCGACGCGGGACTCGATCCCAGGACTCTAGGATCATGACCCGAGCCGAAGGCAGTGGCTTAACCCACTGAGCCACCCAGGCGTCCCTGGACATAAGGACTTTTTAGAGGTAGTTAAGGTTAAATGAGTAATAAGGGTGAGATCCTAAGCTCACAGCATTGGTAACCTTATCAGAAGAGGAAGAATTCTCTCTCTCTCTCTCTCTCTCTTCAACCATGCACATGCACCAAGGAAAGGCCATGTGAAGACACAGTGAGAAGATGGCCAGCTGTAAGTCAGGAAGAGTGTCCTTATCAGATCCCAACCATGCTGGCACACTGGTCTTGGACTTCCACCCTCCAGAGCTATGATATATAAATGTCTGTTGTTGAAGCCACCCAGTCTATTGTGTTTTCTTGTGTCAGCCCAAGTTGACCAAGACTGTGTTGGTAGGGGAGAGCTAAATTACATTTTGTATAGGAAATACATATCATTTATTAAGTATTCAACAAAGCTTACATTTCTTATTTTCTACCCCCTATTCTCCTCATAACCCTGTCACCAAGATATCTGCCCAGCATGTATCAGAGTTTCCAACATTATAATTTATTCTGTTCCTAGCACTTCTTACTCCTCTGACCTTAATGTTTCTATCCTCATATTAATAACTAGTCTGAATTTCTGAATGTTCCCTCTTCTTGGCCATTTAGTTTTTATGTTCTTAATGCTGAATCGCACTTGATCTTGACTAATGAATTTGTCATTGGTAAGAAAAGACGTCTAGTACCTTAGAACAGTGCCTGGCACATAGAGAACCCTGTAAATGTAGTTATTGTCATTATTATTATCCAGCATCATGACATTATAATTAAACTATTTTTCTTTGCTTTGCTACCTTTCAATAAGTGTAGGCATAGTTAGTCATACTTTCCTCTAAATGAACAGCTGAAACAAGAATGCCCATGCTAGCTGTGGCCCTTTGGTGTGTGTATGGGGTGGAGGTGGGGTGGGAGAAAAATTCCTTTGTGGATTATAAAATATCACAGGCTAGGAGAAATGTGATACCAGGACCCAGCACCAGAGCAAGGGAGAATCTGAAAAGAATCCAATAATCCTCTCCAGTCCTCAGCTCTGCCCTCCATTTGCCTGGAAGAGAAAAATTAGCTATCAGAGATATCTAAGACTCATGAACAGATAGAGCACAGACATGGGACACAGGACAAATAGCTGTAGATGTAGTCAGTAAATGCTGAGGCAGGACACCAGACTCTTTAGAAACTTCTTGTCACATAGTTTGGCAAAATCCTAGTTGATATCTTGAGGATGAATCTCACCTGCTGTGTCTCTGCGCCTCCACTCAGAACTACTGAGTACCCAGTAAAAGAGCAGGGGTTCTGGTGAAAAAGGAGTGTGTTGATGGGAGCCAGCAGAGACATTGGCAGTGTCATTATGAGAGTGTCTATGATGTTTTGAAGCAAGGGAGATAGAGCCAGGGTGCAGAGTCAAGAGCCAGGATGCAAATCCCCAAAAGGAACATCAGCCTGGTTGGCCTAAGTAGAAACTGAAGAGAGAATAGAGAGGGGTAGACAGCAAAGGAGTTGGAAACCCCACACAAAAGCATACCTCAAATTGTTCAGGGTTGAAATCCATGTGGGCTAGGCATCCACTGGGACATTTCTTCTCTTTGGTACTCAGTGCGCATCATCAGGGCAGTGTGCCTTCAAGTCATTTTAGGGAAGCTGTATTGCCTAATGGGTAAGAGAGTTAGCTCTGAGACAAAACTAAGTTCCTAACTCAGGAACTGTTATCCTAAGCAAATTACTCAACTTGTGCCTTGATTTCTTTGTATATAAAAGAGGGCAAAAGATAGTATACAACTAATAGGGTTGTTTGTGAGAATTAAATAAAGTACAGGTAAGTATTGAATAATTCCAGATTAGAGCACATACTTAATATGTATTCTTCCTGTTCTCCTCCTTCTTGTAATCATCATTATCATCATCTTCATCAGATCAAATATCCCTAGGTCCTAACAGTGAGGATAGCTAATTAAGAACAAGGTTTATAATCTTGCCCTTATTCAGAACATCAGTTCTGTCATCTAGCTATCACTTTTCAAATATGTACCAATGTGCCATTTTGATATAGCCTACAAATATAAGTACCAATTTTTGTATACCTACTTTATACAAGTTATATATATACATACATGTATATATATATACATATACAAGTACATATAAAGTCGCATTTAGTCTTCAAAAAAATGCAAAAAGAAACGCCATTATTTCCTCTAGAGTAGGGGCCAGGAAACAACAAATTGCTGTCCAAACCCAGCCTGCTATCTATTATAAAAATAAAGTTTCATTACACAGCCACACCAGTCATTTACGTACTGGCTATAGTTATGTTCATGCTCCAGAGGCAGGGTTGCTTAGTTGACATAGAAGTTCTCATAAAAAGTTTGCTGATTCCTCCTCCAAAGAGATAAAGACATTGAGATTCAAAAATAAATGTAGGGTACAGGATCATGTAGCAAGCTTCAAAGAAAAGATTCAAACCCAAGTCTGCCTATCTTCAAGCTCAGGCTCTCAATCATTATTACACAGTCTCCAAAGTTACTGGTTTTAATGGAAAGGCCAAGAGAAAGTCTCTAAGGCTTGATGAAATAAGCAGATGGAGCTTTGAACATCAATCAGTCATCTAAATATCCGACATCAGGCCCATGAGTCAACAGCATTTCCCGCCATTGCCACCCACTACATAGCCTGGCTGTCTTCAATCATCTTGCCAAATGCCAGGCAACATGGATTGAGCTCAAAGCACATATTTCCCCTTATGCCCACTGTATTGCTCTGGCAGCACGGTTCTTTTTGGTGTCACATCAGACAGATTCCTACTAGTGGTCCTTCTGTTATATCTGATACATTTTCTGATTTGGGGCTGGTCAGCAGCATTTTTACTTTCACGTGAGTAAGCCCATATGTGGACAGGAAGAAGAGGGAAAAAGAGAGAGGATAATTCCAGTTGAGTCTCAACATGGTCAGTTATATCAGTTTAGCTTTAGATTAAATTGTCCAGGATAACAGCAACATCTTGGAGTTGAAGCTAGAAAGTCAGCAAGCTATATTGGAATGAGATCTGGGCCATGAGTTCAAACAGTGCCCTTTGAACTTAAGAATTATCAGGAGAGCATTTTTTAAAGATTTATTTATCTATCTTACAGAGAGAGTGAATGCACATACACATGCATGCACACAAGTGGGGGGCAGGAGCAGGAGAGAATCCTCAAGCAGATTTCCCACTGAGCACAGAGCCAATGTGGGGCTAGAGCTCATGACCCATAAGATCATAACCTGAGGAAAAACCAGGAGTCGGATGCTCAACAAACTGAGCCACCCAGACACCCCAGGAGAGCATGTTAAAACATCAGTTCCTGGGTTCTGTCCCCAGAGACACTGACTTTATAATAGGCCCTAAGATTTAGAATTTCTACCAAGCTCCCAAATGATGCTGAGCCACATTTTGCAAAGCACTGAGCAAAACAACTGGCTCTGGCCAGTGGCATGCTATCTAAAACTTGAGCAAGTTGCTAAAACTTCCTGGGCTCTACCTCTCTCACCTGAAAAAATGAAGCTGATAAGCTAATAATCAATGCAAGAGGAGACTAACTCAGAAGTTGTTTTAATATTTACTAATAATGAGAATTAGAATTTCCTGAGTAATTCTTCAGTTCAATGCCAAACACTGTACTAGGCACTTTATACCACATATTATCTCTGAGATCTTCATAAGAACCTGCCAAAAGAGAGGTATTATCATTCAACAGGCAAGGACCCTGAAGTTCCAGAGACATACTCTGTCTAATATCCACAGCTAGGAAGTACAAACCCTACAATTCCAATCCAGATTTGAATGTCACCAGAGCATGCTTTTAGATCCCCCAAATAAGCATAATTAGTCTCCTAGCTCTACCTGAAATTGTTTGTGTGGTAACTCCTACCCAGTGTGCAGGAGAAAGTTGGGGCTCCTGACTAGAGGTAGCAGCCACAGCCTTCAGCAAGTAAAAACAGCTTCCCCACTTGCCCTCTGTTGATGATGCTATTTGATGGAGTGTTGAGACCAGTGATTACCCACTCTTGAAAGCAATCATTTCATCCTTCATCCTTCAATGACCAGCAGCAGGGGTGCCTAGGGCTGAGAGAGCTCACAGCCAAGGGTGAGGAGGAGAAAAAAACAACTTTCAAAATCCAGGGAGCTCAAATGAACACCTCTTGAGAAAATATATTTCAGAATTAAACGTTTAATGCTGGGTTTTCATTTTGTAACAGCAATGGGCTGTGGAAACAAGTGCCAAAGAGCAGGAGGAGACTTTCAGCGACCCTCTCCAATAACAGAAAATTATTTGTTGCTTCCTAAAGTGGTATTTGAGCCCAGCGGGCTGCACTTAAGATGTGACTGGATAATGGCTGTGTGACACACCCCTCTAATGGAGCTGTCACACAGATACTGCTGAGCAGCCTGAGCTGTGGCTTTGTGCTGTTTAGGATGATGGTGATTCCCCTGGCTAGGTTAATAACTTTAGGGGATATTATGGTGAGGTGCCAGGAAAAGGGACCCCTCTCATTTAATGCATGGGATATCAGAGAGCAAAATCCAACATCACCAAAGCCACAAGATAGAGACTGAGTCACTTTGTGGGGATATTGAGTGTGTTCCCCCAAATTGGAGCAATTGAAAAGTAAACCCACCAGAAATTCTGTGCTGCCTTTTATGTTCATAGGAAAATCTTTACATCACATCCCTACAGATAGAAAAGAGGGTGTATTACTTTCCTCTTGGACTACGACAAATTACCACAAATTCAGTGGGTTAAAGCAATGTACATTTTTGTCTTATAGTTTTGTAGGTCAGAAGTCCAAAACGGGCTTCCAAAATCAAGATGTCAGCATGGCTGCATTTCTTCTAGAGCCATTTTCCATATGGATATGGGTTATAAACCCTAAAGCGATTCTTCTAAACTTTCAAAGGGTACATAAACTTAGCTGACATCTGGATTACCATTTTATCAACAATGTGATATTCTTTCCCCCCAGAACTACCTATTCATTAGTGCATTCCTTGATCACTCATTTTCAAGAAGATTGGAATTTCAAAAACATTCTGACACTAGGAAAGAAGACCCATTCCTTCTCACTCTTCTTCCTGTCTAAACCTTGCCTCTTTAACCAGGTAAGCCCTCACCTCATTTGCCACAACTCCTGATTGGAGCCTCTGCTCCCATTAAAGGAACAAAGCTTAAAGGTCCTCTTCAGGGACTAAAATTTATGCAGCAGGGAGTTAGTGTGCAAATTGGACCCAGTGTCTCTTCTTTCTTCTGAAACCATTGCAAGGTGAAAAGCTTACTACCAAGAAAGCACATCCAAAGTCCCTGCATAGGCTTCAAATTACAATTGCACACAAATCTTAAAAGTCTTAGAATAGGGATGAAGATGTGAAACAATAATATATAATTGCAAAGCCATACCACTGATTGTATTACTCTTTCTCAGTCTGCTCTGGGAATTAAGACTGAGGATAACTCTGCTAAAACCAAAGGGCTACTAGGCTGAGTGTGTGATGGAGTCAGTTTGGTGTTAAATTTCCAGGATGTTGGCAAACTGATTGTTATACATAACCATTATTAAAAATTTTATTATATAAATTTATAATTAAATAATATTAAGAACAAAGTCAATAAATCCTCAAAACCCACCACTCCTAATGATTTTATTATGTTTGATATAATATGTGCTTTTGAGATTATTTACACCTATGATAGCTGTAAAGTGGAAATACTTTAATGGTATATTGCCAGACATCTCTTCCCAAGCCTACATTCAGTGCTGTCATGTTAGTAGCTTAAAATCAGCCATGGTGGGCATATCCACAGCACTGAAATATAAGTCAGGGCTTGATTTATTGTTTTGCTGACTATTGAGACTTAAGAATGTGCTAGAGAAAAAGTTAATAGTACAGATTACACTTTGAACAGCATATTATGTCTATAACTGTTTGAGAAAATAATCTTCCTATACTCTAGAACTTTTATCAAATTCAGCAAATTAGCTGGAGTCATCATGGAGAAATGAATAAAATTCCAACATACTTCTTCTGTATTACTAGTTAATGGAAATGAAAATACCAGGGAGCATTCATGTCAGAACTACATTCATCATTCATCAACTGAAACCACAGTGCAGGTAAGGATGAAAGAGCTTAGCAAAAACAAACAAACAAACAAACAAACAAACACTCTGTGAGAATCAGTCCCAATATAGAATTTTTGACAAAAGTATCATATATGCTATTATTTGTAATACACATACTTGATGTCAGTAAAATTTATAATAAACATGTATTTATGTACTGTACATATCTATACCTACACATATCTTCTTCATAGAGCTGGGGACTAAATAGTACTGCCACACCACTGGTTACTTATTTTTTAGAAAGAAGCATTTGCCCACTAAGACAAGTTACAAAGATGAAAGCGAATACTCTAAGGCCAGTCATAACATTCATTGTTAAAAGAGACATGAAGGTGGACCTACATATGGGCAGAGACTAGAGGCAAACTAGATAGAACCTGTATTAGAATTACCAAGAAACCTTCTGTATACAAAGCAGGCAGGGTTAAAGACTATAAGAGAATCACTTTGAATAAAATCTTTTGAAGGCCCAGCTTAGAGTGCTCTTGAGAAAGCCAACTATTGTAGAAAAAGAAGCCAATGGGAACTGTACAAAGATTTTTCAGTTTTTAGTCTCTAAGATGTCTCTTTTCTCTTTGGATTCTGTCACTCTTACATGCTTTGTCCTTTTGAGTTTTCTGGCTTTCCCTTCTCTCTTTGTCCTACAAAACATTTATGGACTTTATATCCTGGGAGAACAGGGCTTGTATCTGTCTTTTTCATCTTGTTAACCCTAGCACTGAGCACAGTCATGACATGTAGTAAGCATTAACAAATATTTATTTAAGTAACAAATATTTAAAAACAAAATGGAATCATGACCCTTTCTTTTATTCTTATTTCAACTAATCGTGGGTGGAATTTTGTTAAGGACAGTATGAAAGCAAACACACACACTCACACACATGCACATGCAAAAAGAAATAAACAATATTCAAAAAGGTAGAGCTTACAAAATACAAGTTTACATTCTTATGGGAGGCAATAAGAATGCCTGCCAAGCACAAGGCCACTGTTCTGTTTTCATACCTTGTCTGAACCTCATCCATGTGGCATCGTCCATTGGCAGAGCCATATTGTTTTCTGACTCCTAGGAGGCAATCTGATATAAACATTTACAAGTCAAAGATAAATCAAAACCCAAGTTCTTTTTTTATTCTGAGCCATCCATGACCTCTCTGGGGCCTCCCAAGAATCCACAGCTCATTTGTAAAGTAGCAAAAATAGTGTAGTGAATTTTCTTCAAGTTATCACTTTCACTTAACTTCTTGTGGTTTTTATGTTCTTAGGGAAAGGGGAAGTGAATGAATGCCAGGTAGTTACTGTGAGTATCCAGGAGCAGAAAAAAACTGGAGTGCAAAAGATTTTCCCAGGCATCCCAACCACCAAAAACAGAGAAACCAAATATGTTGGCAAGTTTGGGACATGAAAACACTGGAGACAAATATAAGAGGCTCTAGAGCTAGGTAGAAACTGAATAGTAATGAGCACAAACAATCGAGACAGAAGAAAAGCAAGAGAGGCAAGGTAATTGCCATGTTTGAAGCCATAGGCCCACCTAATATTCATGTTTTATTACCTCTGTTTGAATGATGTGGTGATAGGCTGTTTAATTTAAAGGCATGAAGTCATGATAGACACAGACTCCCCTATAACCATCTCTGTGAGCAGTCTTTAGATTTATAACCTTATGACATAAACTGAATTGAAATATATGTGGTCAACATTTTTACGAAGGCAAGAGAAAGGTAATTTCTTCATAAGATATCTCCTTAGGCTGTACAGAAGTTCTGCTTTCTTCCAAAACTTCTATTCTTCATCTAAGTGAAATATTAAGATCAAAGATCAAGTCTTAAAGTACTAAAATTTTAAGTTTAAAGCTAGGATATAGATAGTTCAGTCATGGCAATAAATGGGTAAAAGATAAAATAACTTTGAAAAGAGAATTTAGGATCAGGAGGTGGTATGAATACATTAGACATCACCAACATATAAGAACTGAGTCTTCATAGAGTCAATTACCAGGGGATGCATTCCAAAATGGAAATAGAATTTCAAGATAACAACAGCTTAAGGATGAGCTTCAACAAATTCCATAAAGGAAAATTGAAAATTAAAAACAAAAACAAAGGCAAAACAAACCCCCAAAAAACACTTTGTAATGGAGTTCAAGGACAATGGGTGGATCAAGATGAATATGGAAAATTATTGGAGGGATGAGATTTGTAGAAAACTGTCTCAAGACTGATTCTCCAAAGTGATTAAAAATGGGGTGGGTCTTCTAGTTACACAGAACACCTCAATCTCGTCAGTCTTTTTTTTTTTTTAAGATTTTATTTATTTATTTGATAGAGACAGCGAGAGAGAGAGAGAGAACACAAGCAGGGGGAGTGGGAGAGGGAGAAGCAGACTTTCCAGCAGAGCAGGGAGCCCGATGTGGGGCTCGATGCCAGGATCCTGGGATCAGGACCTGGGCTGAAGATAGATGCTTACTGACTGAGCTACCCAGGCACCCCAAATCTTGTAGGTCTTTAGCAGAAAATATATTTGCCAGAATGCTATAGAGGATATTCTTATATTAGATGAGGTAGGAGATGAAGGATGTTATATAATTTTAGTGGCAAAACACAGAGTTCCATTCAGTCTAACTCATGTTATAAAAATAATTGTGGCAATAAGGTAAGGAAATATTTGCCAGATATTCATGAATAGAAATTGAAATATGGCCATAACTAAGGAAACTGGAACAAAAATTAATTCTGTACTTGTTGAAACTCTAGGGACCTCAGCAGCACAAGTCTAGGGATTTTAGTCTCAGGTAGACTCTCAGTAATGTGACTAAGCTCTCAGCTACCATCTCTGCCTGTTTCTCCTTCTGTCTCTTGCTTCTCTTATTTCTACCTGACTTCCTTTTCAATCCCAGTCTCTGCTTACCCATGGTTTCTACTTCTTCATGAGTTTAACTTACTCATATCTACTCACTCATATCTATTATGGCCCTTCTTTAAGTTCCCACTGCTTATTCCATAGCACAGAAAAGTGCACAACAGAAAGGAAATTGACTGTCTCATAAAAATTATTGTTTAGGGGCGCCTGGGTGGCTTAGTGGGTTAAGACCTCTGCCTTTGACTCGGGTCATGGTCTCAGGGTCCTGGCATTGAGCCCTGCATCGGGCTCCCTGCTCAGTGGGGAGCCTGCTTCCCCCTCTCTCTCTGCCTGCCTCTCAGCCTACTTGTGATCTCTGTCTGTCAAATAAATAAATAAAATCTTAAAAAAATATATTGTTTAAGGGGGCATCTGGGTGGCTCAGTGGGTTAAAGCCTCTGTCTTTGGCTCAGGTCATGATCCCAAGGTCCTGGGATCGAGCCCCACATCGGGCTCTCTGCTCAGCAGGGAGCCTGCTTCCTCCTCTGTCTCTGCCTGCCTCTCTGCCTACTTGGGATCTCTGTCCGTCAAATAAATAAATAAAATCTTTTAAAAAATTATTGTTTAATTGACCTTTTAACACTAAGCTATATCATATACCTCCAATTAGCTTAAGGTTTGTCTACATTTGGGTGAGATCCTTACATCTGATCCCAGCAGCTTTGTTCAGAGTAGAATGAAGTCAAATGGTAAAGAACACAGCAGCCCAGAACTAGACACTCAACATACTCTGCAGACAATCTATTTTCTCTTAGGAAAGAATGGTGGAAATTCTGGTTAATTCATTTAGAACAATGGGTAGGAAGAAAATGAAAAAAAAAGTCCCTAAGGTTTATGTCAACTCTCAGTCTATAATTCTGACAGCTGGGAGTAGCTATGCAAGGAAGATATCAAATAAGAATTCTGGTGGTCTTGTTAGAAGCACCACTATTGCCTTACCTGCCATCTGGGTCATTTTGACAGCAACTAAACACTAAGAAAGTGAGGTTTTGCCCATAAATGATGGAAAGCATTCCCTTTGCCCAGGGACCAAAATAAAAAGGCAATAATCAAGCCCAGCAGCCTGACATTTCTGTCTGGGTAATGTCTCAGACAGTGTGAAGAGGGGGACAATGGGCTGGGCCTGGCACATGCTCTCACACTGAGACAGCAAGCCAGGAATATTTTTCCTAGAAAGCAACCCAGTGGGGAGCCTCTGTGAAAGAGAGAAATATAAATTATTCATTTTCTGTTCTTTGTCTACTACCCCCAGCAAGCCTGGTTTTGCAGAGGCAAACAGAGCACAGAGGAAGGTATCAGGACAAGTCTCTTGTACTATGCCCAGCTGAAGATCACTGCTTTCTAATGAGTGTGCATGCACAGCAGACTGCAAGCAGCCTGGATGGTAGCAAGAAAGGAAGACGTCACTGGTCTGACTGAGAGGCAGACCCACAAATTTGTCATGGCTCAGCATTTAATGAATGGGAAAAACACTTCAATCCTGCGGAGTTCAGTTTTATTAGCTATAAAAAGAAAGAAATCTAAGAGTATCTTCAAAGAGCTGGTTCTGGAAAAG
Organism: Taxidea taxus jeffersonii; assembly: GCA_003697995.1. Lineage (NCBI taxonomy): Eukaryota > Metazoa > Chordata > Mammalia > Carnivora > Mustelidae > Taxidea > Taxidea taxus. The sequence goes on along the minus strand of ML103655.1, from coordinate 89,495 downwards.
CACATTACCAAGACTGGAATTCTCTCCCATCCAGCCAGACTCCCTGGCTCCTGGGTCTCTCTTTAAGTAAGAGAAAATATCATTTAGAGAATTGTAACCTTGGGAGTCTTCCCAAAAGAGCACTCTTCCCAGACCAAAACACTGGAGAGAGTCAAGAAATTAACTCTTGAAGAATGGCTTCTGCCTGGACCAGCAATGTCACCACTGCAGAAGGGTACAAGAAGGTTTTAAACCATGAAGATCATTTTCAACAGCAACACCATTAGCTATGACAGATGAAGCCTATGTAAAACCTAGGTCCTGTTACCAGAGTGATCTTTCTTTCCAGTTTTCTATTCTCTTGCAGTTTAGAAGTAGGACTGGAATCCTTGGAATAAATAAGTAAAATTGTTGGAAAAGTTGGTGAAAAGGATCATGCGTGTTTCATTTGACAATTCAGTTTCATTCAAGGCAGCCTCAAGTCTTCCACCTACTTTGAGACCATTACTGTAGTCCCGACTCTGGCCTTCCACAGTTTCTTTCTAGCAGGTTTGGTCTCCCTCTACACCTTTCCAAGGTCCCTGTTCAAATAAAGTCTTGTCCAGGTAAGTACAACTGCTAACTCATATATAGACTTCTTGCTAAACCAGCTCCAGTTCAAAAATTACCTCTGGCTATCAATACAGTCTGGTTGAATATGACAGAGGGAGGGCATGAAAGACATCTGTCTCTTAGTAATTTGTATTGCCAGCTAATTATGTTGCCTTTATGACTTCCATGTGTTAAATATGAAGCACTCAGTCTGAGACCCAGGAGGATCAATGATCAAATATTACCAATAGCGGGTGTAGGAGTTTGACATTGTACTGACACAACAAACCATCCTCCCTCATTTGACATGTTCAGGTAGAGCTCATCATTCATTGCCTAGCCAAACCCCACATACCAGAAATTTCTAGGTCAGTAAGATTTTCAAGCCGAATATGAAATTTTCTTATAAAAAATGTGGTGCTTGCCTGAACTTTTACACCGTCTGCTCTTCTCTTGGCACAGGGCTTACCAGACTACATCATCTTTGAATGCCTATAGACTAGACCATAAATTTTGTCATAGTTTGATCTCTTAGTAACCTGCCATCTACCTTAAGCCTGCCAGGCCATGAATTTTCTCCCAGAAAACCTGGATTTTGCCAGTTGGGTCACCCTCAGCTATCTTTAGGAGCTTACTTTCTCCAGTACATGCATATACCCAGATTTATGAATATCTATTTCTACAACATTTTAGAGGGGGGTTTGCTCATTGTGGTCTTAGTGGTTTATTTTATAGAGGCCTCTGCAACATCTAGTTCTCTTACTATTGTCCCTAGAAGTGCTTCTAACATGTAATTGTAGGGAAAAAAGATGATACACTTTTTTTTAATAACATAAATTCATTCATTAAAATTAACCAAAAGTAATTAAATCATACTTGTCCCACTACCTAACAGGGATATAAATATGCATTGTAGATTGTTAAATGTAATCAAATTTATTCTTTTGTTATTTTTTTGGATTACAGAAAGCATAATGGAATGGCTATGGAATTTCCAATGACTAAGGAAACAAATTAGTGAGTATTTACCACAAGAGGAATAATACAGGATGAGAAAAATAGCAATAAATATTTACAAATCAATCCCTAATAACCAGAAAAGCATAGGAAAGTTGTTCATTTATTCATTCAATAAAAACTAATGACATACATATATATATACCTACATATGTGTATGCATATATATGCATATGTACATGTGTGCATCACTATTTTGTGTGATAGTACCTATCCTAGAGCTCACTGCCATTGGAAAGGACAGATAGGGAAACAAGCAACATACTAGAAGGCTCCAAAAGTCTTCCACAGAAAGAGTGGAGGCACTGAAAAGAATATGTCAATTTTGCCTTGGGGTGTGGGAATGGGGAAAAGTAAAGAGTGTGGTATTAAAACTCCAGAGGAAGTGGTGCAGAGGAGTCTGGAACAAGTCATTAGTTTTCATAAAGCTGATGAAGATGGAAGGCAAATACTTTGCCAGGTTATAGTCTGTAGGGGGTTCATCAGCAATAGATGAGTGGGAAGGTCAGTCAAAGAACAAGATAAGCTTAACAAGGCAAAGGTGAAGTTGCAGAGAATCATTAATTCCAATCTTTGCCTTTCATGAAGAACCTTGTATTCCATTCTTGAGTAACATCCTGGGTCCTAACTCTGAATGGTCCATTTTTGCTGCTCCAAATTCCATGGTGAGACAGATCCTGGGACCTTCTCTGATCTCCAAGAGGAAAAAAGCTGTGAATACTCATACCATGAACATGTCCAAGTCTACCATAAATGCAGGAGCAGAGCAGGGCAGCACGTCTGCCTGCTATTGGTCATTACAAACAAGACAGGTTAAAGATGTAATAAGTATTCCTTGACTGATGGACAGGAAGACACCATCATAAGATTTGCTTGCACTAGGAACAGGAAGCCCTAATTAGCCAGGACTGGTTTAATATGTAGCACTTATGACACTGCAATTTCAAATAGCATTTCCGCAGGGAATTAGTTTCATGACTCTTCTTGGTGGTACATTATTATTTTCCAGGCACTCCTGGGAATAATTAAAATTCAAGACCAATATTCTCTCCTGAAAAATCTATTAAAGTGTTAAGTGGAAAGCAATTCCTAGGTGATCCATGCATTGAAAACTAGTCTATAGTAACATATAGACAGGTATTGCAGAGCCATCTCAGTGCCATCTTATCTCATCTCATTGGATGCCAATCACATCACCCTCATCCACCAGCACTACATGCTTTTCCTGGAGGAATTTCAGTCTATGGGCTCCTTCTTAATTTAAATCTCAGAGCACCTTTGTTAGTTTGTCTGCCTGCTTCATTCATTTATTTCCCCACATTTACTGAAAACTTATGATGTGCCAGGCTCTGTGACAACCAGGTAAACAGATCTAGAGCTGGCCCTCTTAGAGCTCAAAGTCTGAAGGGAAAAATAGATCTTTAAGTAAGAATTTACATTTCCTGCTGAATGCTCAATCTCCAGACTTCTCTAAGGCCATTTCTTGTTCATTCTTTTTCTTTCAACCACAAGGAGAACCTATTTCATTTTGCTGGTGCCTACAATATTTTCTCTCCTCTTTACTATTTCTGTAATATTTTCTTTGCTTTTTGGAAATTATATCCAATCTCTCTTTGAGATTTTCTCTCCAGCTAGTCCTCTAAGGGCCTTTTTCTATGTTACTTTTTTTTTTAAGATTTTATTCATTTATTCAACAGGGAGAGATCACAAGTAGGCAGAGAGGCAGGCAGAGAGGGACAGGGGAAAGCAGGCTCCCTGCTGAGCAGACAGCCTGATGCAGGGCTCAATCCCAGGACCCTGGGATCATGACCTGAGCCGAAGGCAGAGGCTTAACCCACTGAGCCACCCAGGTGCCCCTCTATGTTACTTTTTAAATTATCATTATAGACCTGATATAGACAGCTTTCAAGAACTTAACCTAAAAAAGAACTGGGAGGTCAAGGGACAGAAGTGGGCAGGAGGGGGATACTTTTAATACTTGAATCAGCCTGCAACATTATAATCCCAGGCTTTACTTAAGATGTTAGAGGTTAAACAAAAATCTCTAAAGAGAAGGAGGCAATGCTATAATAACCACATTTTCTAATTTCTATAATTGATTCTTTGACATCTTGAGGCTTTGCTGACTGTGGAGAGATTGCCCCTCCCAGGGTTAGCCAATTCCTAAACACAGTAGAAGACTTACCTTCAAGCAAGCCTTTTATAAATAAACCAACCAATCCAGCACCCACACCCTCACCACCTTCTTTATCAAGCTCACACTCAGCCACCATCCTCTTGCTCTACTCTTCCCAAAGCCAGATCACAGTCAACTAGGCCCAGCTCTTAAAATCCAGAGCCCATGAAAATTATCCAAACTAGCCAATCCTAAACTTATTTATCCTGCCTTGCCCATTCCTTCCCATAGAAACCACAATAAAGGCTCTTGCCCACATTGTCCCCCACTCCCTCTGCCTCCTGACCTGCCTTGGTACTTTCCCATAGGAACCTCGTGATTTGTCATGCACCCTCCTCTTGGCTCTGTGAGTATAACAAGTTATCTTTTCAGGGAAATTGGTCTCCTATTTTTGGCCTTGCCATAATTGCATTATAATAAAATCAGCATTAAAAAAAAAAAAAAGATTCTTGAACTGAGATGATTTCCTTAGACTTTTTCAACTGGGAGTGACCCAGAGTTTGCCATAGCCCTTGGGCTTCCTCTAAAAGAACTTAAGTCTTCAGTTTGCCTTGTAAGAATGGGTTTTATGGTCTCTTTTATGGTCTCAGGTCTCTTACTGTAGGAAGCATGATGGTCTAGGTATGCACCCCATTCCATCACTTTATTTGCATTGAGGCCATAATTCCCAAGTGCTACCCCCAACTACTGACTGAGGAATGAGCAAAACAGGGACATTAAAGCAGGCATGTTCCTAGGAGATAAAGGACTCCTCCTCTTTGGCTTGAGGACTCCCTGATTACATTGCCTTTCATTCAGACTACACTGTAGTCTGAGATCCTTCCCCTACTTTCCTACCTTCCCCCTCTCCTTCACCCAGGGTCAAACTTGCATCATGTTCTGCCAATTTAACCAGCCTTCCCTGGCTCTCTTCCCACTTTCTCTCAGTTGTTTCTCTCAGTCAAATTCTTATTCATTTAATTCTGCATTGATGTCCGTTTCTCAGAGGAACTAAAATAACACAAGTATCAGACCAGTAAGAATTGGAATGATTCCAAAAAAGCCCATCTTTGTCTGCTTACCATGAAAAGATGAACTACAGAAAACAAAACATCAGTGCTAGAAACTGGGGATTCATTCAGCTCCATTAGAGAGTCAATCAATTATTAGCTTGGAGTTAATTAAGTTCTAGTCAAGAAGGCATTCAAAATCGCCCACATGTATGACTTTTTCTTTCTTGGGAACAAACTGAGACTCCTGTGTTACAGTCTATTCTTAATGCTGAGGTCTTTTAGGAAAATGAAAAGAGAGATAAAAATAAAGAAAAGGAAATAGTAACTCTAACAAGGTAAAAAAAAAAAAAAAGGCATAATGCTGTCCAGGTGGTCCAAGGATTTAATTTCCACTGTCAACATTGAGTGATGGGCTCAGAATCCAATGACCCAGCGATTAGGCTCTGACCCATACATTTTTAATAATGGCAGGTGTCCCAAACATACCTTTTATTTCCCCAGGCCAAATTCCTGCAGCCACCATCAGGTAGGAGGCTGCCCATTTGAGATTATATCAGCATGGAATCTATTTCCTGACCAAGAATAGTGTATACCAGATAAATCAAACCTCAGCCTACCGGCAAAGGCTTCAGCTTCCTTTTCATCTTCCCACCCACTATTCCTCCTATCGAGATCAGCATTTTAATTAATTATATTATTATTTATAAGGTAGGTGGCAATGCATTATTATTTCACCCTTCTACTTTGGTCACAGGCGACTGACGCAGGAGAGGACAGCTTTTCCAAGGTCAGTCAATAAGTAGGCCAACTGGAAGGTTATGAGGTGGGCTTATTGTCCTGCCCACAAGGATGAGAGCGATAAACCATACCAAATCAAATCTAACTCTGAACTTTGAATCTGAGAGGGACAGTAGTTTAAAAAGGCAAAGTTAAAAAAGAAGCAGATTTTGCATGAAAAGATAGGTCAGGAAATGGTGGCACATCAGCCTGGGTAAGAACCAAAAGTAAGCAATCCTGCTGTTAGAATTGTACAAATAGCCAAAGACATCTTGGTTCCCAAACTACTTTTCCATATAGCCTGGGTGTGTGACAATTCCCATATTTCCTTGAGGCCTTGACATAGTAATAACTTATTCTTACATGTAACACTCATTCCTACACTTATGGATTCAGAGTGAGACTCTGCTCCTTGAGGGGAAAAAAAAAGGAAGTCAAACAGACTATAGTTACCTGTGGTGGAAAAACTGTTAAAAAACAACAACAACAGACATTTCAATACTCTATCCTGTAGATTACGATTCAGGAGATCTGGAGTGGAAGATGAAATATACATACTTTTTACAGGCTTCCAGGTCATAATGACAATAAGCCAGACCTAAATGCTAATGACCCAACACAATGACTAGTCAAGTCAGACTCCACAAGTAAAAGATTCATCAGAAAAGTACACACAGGCACGTACTGCATGGACCACTGGGTGTGGTGCATAAACAATGAATTCTGGTACACTGAAAAGAAATTAAAAAAATAAAAAAATTTTCAAAAAAGAAAAGTATACATACACACACACACAAAAAAAAAAAAAGAAAAGAGAAAAGAAAAGTATACACGATGGAGGAGTGGAAGGCTGCATGCCTCCTGCTCCCCTAAGTAAATGAACAGCAACATTATTTGTCATAAGTGTCTTCTTTAATAATTTGTGGTTTGAGTTTTTACACACAGAATAGGATTCCTAGAAAAAGATGACACTATCACAAAAATCAAAGGAAGTACTCATTTTCCAGCAAGTATAAGAATACTGTGATGACAATTGTACAGATTATTCAAAGGGGGACAGTCACAGGAAAGGTAAAGTCTATTTCATCGCTCAAAGCTCATGTGCAGGGGTGCCTGGGTGGCTCAGTGGGTTAAAGCCTCTGCCTTCAGCTCAGGTCATGATGTCAGGGTCCTGGGATCGAGCCCCACATCGGGCTCTCTGCTCAGCGGGAGCCTGCTTCCCCCTCTCTCTCTGCCTGCCTCTGCCTACTCTCTGTCAAATGAATAAATAAAATCTTAAAAAACAAAAAAGCAAAACAAAAAAAAAGCTCATGTGCAAACTTTCAGCAGATCTAATCATCTGAGGCTCAGTGTACAAATTAGACAATTAAGAGCCTGGGGCCTGAGATTAGGCAGAGGTAAATTCAAATTTCAACTCTGCTCTCTATATACAAGACGTATGACTTTGGGCAATGTGCTTAAACTCTCTCAGCTTCTGTTTCCTCATGTAAAAAGTAAGAATAGTACTAGGATCTTTGTCAGAGTGTTGTTTTGAAAAATAAATGGGTTGAGTTATGTAAAGCATTTAAACAGTAGCCAGCACATATTAAATGTTCATTAAATACTGTTTTGCTATTGCTGTTGTCATTATTGCTCATGCACCCCAAGCATGTAAAGTTAAATAGAAGCACTTCTTGCATTTGAGATACTTGTCCTAAGGCTCCTTCCTGTCCTGCTTCTCTCTCGGTTCAATATCCTTTCATCTTTTTCTTAGCCCTGTTGGACTAGATGTTTCTCTCTGATACCTCTGGGATTCTGACTTTAGAATTCCCTCATAGAATCTGCTTTAGACGGACCCCAACTAATTTCCTTAGCCTCGTGATAGCCCAGGGAGAATACCTCAACCAGTATGCCTCTGGAAATCTAACATCAACGTGGCCCGTATGAGCCCCTATAAAATTGAGATTCCAAAACTGGGTATATTATAGTTTTATCAGCTGACTGATAACTACTTTATTAAGTACTCAAAAGCAGTTAAGCCCCCAAACTGGTGTCTATCAATGGTGAGCTCCCAGGCATGCCATGATTCTCAAGCTTCAAATATCTGATATAAATAAGGGAGCAAATGCTTATAAACAAATCTATGATCAAGTTCTGACCAAAACTCTATTGTTAATTATGGGAACCATTTCTGTTATTCATTGTCTCAAGTTAAATTGTTTTACTTTCCCTGGAGAAATTGTACTTCTAAAAGGCCATATTTTCTCAAAGTTTCTATTGCAAGCCTATGACTAGCAGGAATCCCAGCTGGACATTCAGTCTCTTTCAACATTAGTCTCTTTCACCAGATTTGATCTGCCTCTCCTGAGCTCAAACTTACGTCATTCAGAAAAATCATTCAAATAGCTTTTGCCTCAAAGTGTTTCATTCAGAGGTTCCCCCCCCCTTGGCCCCACAGAGAATGAGATTTGCTCTGATTAGCATAGAATCTAGCCAGTTCTTTTCCTATGATCAAGGACAATTTTTCCCACCTGTATTGGGAGGTTTTTAATCTACCAGCTGGAAACATTTTCTCTGAAAACAACAATGTTAAAGTCTACAAAGGTGGGAAGGTTATAAAGAAATATCTAGCACTGCCTCAGAGAAGCTTATGTTGTATCCAGACCTTGATTTAGAATGTGTTGTGTTCTGCTCCAGAGATAACAAAAGCTTTGGCTGAAAAGCAACCCCTCATGATGGGGGAGCTGTAAAGCCGTTACCCTAGGTGAAGTGAAGGCTACAATTAGAAGCGTACAAAGCACAGAAGTTCTTTCAACCATTTGTGCTCAAACCTTGCATCACAACTCAAAGTAATGATTAATTTTTTCTACTGAGTCAGACTACAAAGGAGAAATTTTACTGAGCATAAAAATGAATCTTTTTTTTGATAACAGCTTGTCTTTAAAGATGTCCCACATCTTCCAGTATTCATGCCCTATGAGATTCCCTACCCTTGAATCTGGGTTGGGAATTTGATTCCTGAAACAAATAAGTGAGAATGCTAAGACTGGGTCAGAATAAGCCTTGAAGTATCTGCCTTGGTCTCTGCTATGCTTATGCTGGAGAAGCAAGCCTCATGTAACAAGTCTGACTTGTGAGTGAAAAAGCCATCTGGGATGTCCAGCTCTGTTGAGTCTTCTGATGTCTCTAACCCTGGTGACATCTGACAGCAATACATGAGAGGAACCAAGCTAGAACTACACAGCTGAGCTCATTCGATGGACAAAAACATGAGCAACAATAATAAATTGCCATTTGAAGTCACTAGGATTAGGGCAGCAGTAGGGGTAGGTGGTTACACTATGGGAAATAACAGGAAAAACATTCTAAAAACTTAGGGGTACTAACTCCAAAGGTTACATAAAATCAGCCCTGTATTATATAGGAATTTTTACTTGGAAATGTTAGAAAAACATACTGACTTAAACAACAAAGAGGGAAGTGATTGGTTCAGGTAACTGAAAACCTTAGTCATGGATAATTCTGGCCATAACTAGATCTCAGTCCTCAAATGATGTAGTAGGAAACTGAGTGCATCCCTTCACCCTCTGCTCTTCAGCTGGCTTAACTCTCAAGCAGGCTCTTGCCTTAGCCACCAATGGCACTATGTTTGAGGCCTAACCTTCTGAAGCCCCGTGGAAAGGAGCTTTTCTTTCTGGATGCTTCCAATAAATATATAGTATTGCTGGAGACTGGCCTAGTTTGGGCCACAAGCCCATTCCTCCAGCCAGAAATGAAATCAAGATTTTTTTCATAAACAGAGACTAAGAGTGAAGGAGGGAGTCCCTGAACGAATGAAGTGCTCACGTTAATGAGGCGATAACTTGAGGTTTAGTGGCAGGAATCCAAAATTCAAAACAGTTTTGAAAATCAGTTCATTTCTGTCCCACAGACAAGTTCAAGCAATGAAGCACCTTGCTTTCTTGAAGACATCAGGGGCCCAGGATTCTGTTATCCTAGGGCTTTGCTGTTATTAATACACAGGTTCCATCCCTTAACTTAAAATGGCTGCTGTAGCTCTGTCCACCATAGTTATGTTCCCCTGAGTAGGGAAGGGGAATACACAGCGGTCACACATTGAACTTCTGTTCACATCCAGTTCACTAAAACTGTGTCACTTGGCCATGCCCAGCTACAAGAGTCAGGAAATGTAGTCTTTATTGATGGCCTTATGCTTAACTAAAATGCTTCTTACAACCTAAGATTTCTGGGAGACAAGTAGCAGTCCCTAACATACACAGTTACCAGTAGAAAAGAGAATGAGCCCTTAGTAGGAAAACAAGGCCATTCACTACATGCACCTGGATGGAATTTTTATGATTCTAAGGTATTTTTAGAATATGGGATTGTTTTTTCCTTAAAAATTATTAGCAGTGGCATTACTAGTATTAATGGTCCTCTATGTCTCTAATTAGAAAGACTACATGTGATTTGGGGTATTTTTTTCCTTTGTTTTCTTTTGTTGTTTTTATTATTTTTTGAAGTTTGTATCTGAAATCTTTTAATTAAAAAAAAAAGTACACCACTTTCCTTGGCAGGCTATCCCCTCTTTAGAACAAGAACATCTAATTGTTGATTTTTTTTTCCATGAAAAACTTCTCTTTGCAGTCGCATAGCTTGTCTTATCACCACTAAAATATAAAGATAGCTGAAAATTAGAGTCTGACAATTTTGAATTTCTATGAAAGTAACAGCTAAACCATGTTTTTTAGATAAATATTAAAAGCTACCTACTCACCTCTAAGGAGACAAAGAATAAATAAAAATAAAGAATGCAAGGTAAGTTAAAATATGTTCATGAGACTGACACTCAAAATTAGCAAATGTTGTTGTGTTTTAATAGAGACTACAGATCTTTTCTCTTTTTTTTAGAAAATATTACAAACAAAATTGAAATTTCCTATTCCATTTCCCCGTCTTCTCCCTTCCTCCCCTAATGCATCCCACTTCATAAATTTTGTGTGCCTCAATACATATTATAATAATAATCATGATAGCAAACATAGTGCTCACTCTGTGTGGGCATTCATATAAGAGCTCTATAAATATGAACTCATTTAATCATCATAATAACCAAAAGGTAAGTATAATAATAATAATTATTATCTTCATTTTACAGATGGAGAATTAAAATCACAGAGAGATTTAAAAATAACTTTATCAAGGTCATACACCAATAGTGGTAGAGCCAGTAATCAACTCCATGCAAGCTGACTCTGGATGGAGTACATGCTTTTAGAATTACCAATACAAAATGGCCACATGCCTCAAGAAAAATAAATGGTATTGCTTTATGCAAGCCATTTTTTCCAACTTCAATAAATGTTACCATCTATAGCCCTTTGCAACATGACATCTCCATGAAACATTTTTGATATTCTTATTAACATATATAGATATGGTATATTCATTTTAACTGCTATGCAATATTCTTTTGTATACTCAAAACACAATTACATATTTCTCTATTTTTTAAATGTTTCCAAAACATTGCTGTCTGACAAGATACTAATGGGTTAAATGAACATTAAATTTTTATTTTTTTAAGAGAAGATTCAGTATATGTCATATATCCTCAAGGCACATGTGTTGCTGAAAAACTAATTTCAAAACAAATGAATTGAAGGAAAAATATTTCCCACAGTTGTCCAAAAAAAAAAGAAAAGAAAAGAAAAGAAAAGCAGAAATAACCCACACTGATTGGGAAATATCATGTCTAGACAACAGACACTTTGACTCTCTGTCCTGGAAGTTGGGGCCAATCCAAGGCAGTGAATTATTCTCAACCAAATCAGAAGCACTTTGCTATAGACTAGAAGAATATTTTACACAGTAACAAGTTAAAAGCCCATAACTGGTAACTATGCTGTTATTTTTATTGTAATACCAGTAAAATTTAATAAATATTTATTAAGTGTATATAATACATTAGACTCTCTCCTAGCAGTATATAATAAACTCTGCCCCCAAATTTAGTGGTGGAATGTCAAGAACAAAGAAAAAAATAATGCACAGAATAAAGGTGTCCCTTGGGAATGTCCTTAATTCAAAGCAAAATTTTTCAAGGTATAACTATATAGAGCAAAGTTTCCCAAAGTATTTTTCATGAAAGTAAAGAAAATTTTTAAAAAAGAAGGGGATGCTTCTTGGTCAAAAAACTCTGGGGGATCCTGAAACAAGCAGTTTTAACACATTTTCTTTTTGCATAGATGTAAGTTTTAAATATGGAAAATATTTTAAAGATTTAAAAAAAAAAAAACTTTTGCTTCCACCCAAGAAGGGGATCCAATAATTTTGAATTCAGGAATTTGGTAAGTCCATGTTAATTCAATTGGTAGTGAGACAAATTGGGTATAAATATCACATTAAAAGCTAGAGACTCCAATATAGAAGCCACGTATCAGGAACTGCCCTTAATAAATAGTGCTTAAAATATTATTGCCAAAAAGATATGCCACATACCACTAGAAATGCAGGATCTCTCATACATACACCCATCCATCCCTAACTAAATCACTAAACCCATAAGCTGGATAAATTTGAAAAATAATGTTTACTATATCATTCTCTAAAAATCTTTAAACAGATCCTGGAGGTTTCAAAGGGTTGCATAATGTTTGTAAAGTGGCAGAAATTAAAATCAATTCTTAATCTGATTTTCCCCAAAACTGTCCTTTGCCTCTGACACATTAAAATTGAGCTTTGGGGTTCCTGGGTTTTTCAGTGTGTTAGACATCAGACTCTTGGTTTCAACTCAGGTCATGATCTCAGGGTTGTGACATCGAGCCCCATGGGGGGCTCCCTGCTCAGAGGAGAGTCTTTTCCTCTCCCTCTGCTCCTCCTCTGCTCCCTCTCACTCTCTTTCTCTAAAAATAAGTTAATTAATAAAATGTTTTTAAAAATAGACCTTCAACTGGGAGTGCCAGTTGGGATTCAATCTTTCATTCAAGCAGGAAACACTAATTGATCAAATGATGTTAAGGTATGAAGAAGGTACATGAGGTAGAGCCCTGGAATGTTATAGAATGATATGTAAATTATGTGCTAAGACTATGGCCAATAGGAACACCCTTATCACGAAGTTTCCTTTGCTTGCTGTGGAATCCAAGGAGTTGTTTGCAAAGGTCCATAATAATCCTCTCTCACCCTCCAGAAAACCTACGCAAGGGGCGTTCAGAGAAATTTCAGTGTTTCAGTAATTATTCCTGCATATATTATTAAATAATAAATACTTTGCATATAAATAGAATTTCTTCACAGGTTTATGGACAATCTCTTGGTCTATTAAGATGACACACATTAGGCTAAGACAATGTTATATCAACATTTATTTGATAAACCAGCTAAACTAGGTGTCCTGACATGCTTCACTATCCCAAATTTGGCATGTTTGTAGCTGTTCCGGGAAACAAGATTGTTTTTTCATGGATGTGTGGCAATAGTTTTGATCCTGCCTCTTCATTTCTCCTCTCATTGTGTTTTTAATCCTGATTCCCTGGTGTTCTCTCCCAGGAGTTACCCTCAACCCATGAAGAACTATCTCAATTACAGAATTTATAATGAGGGAAAATCCTAATAAAATATGTTGCTCAATCTCCTTATTTTATATAGTATGAAATTAAGATAAAGAAAAGGGCAAGGGCTTGTCCAAAATTTCCACAGCCAACTAGAGTCAGGGATAGGACTGGAAAGCATGTCATTTGTATCACTGTGAAGATGCACAGGGATATTAGAGCATGAGGTTGAAATGGCTGGGATGTCATTTAAGTTTTATGTTGAGATTTTTCAAGTGCAAGCATTTAAGGAGGAGATTCATGTACCATTTGCAAATCAGGCAGTCCTATAGTAAAAAGATGATTTCCATTTATTCAGAATGATGAAGTGCAAAAAATAAGTATATACATTTTGGAAGGGAAATTCACATCCCTGGTTCCTCTTCTTTTAAGTCACAGCTAAATGTCACCACCTCAAAGACCACTTCTTGGACATGCTACTAAGAAAGTCCCTATGGCTCTATACCATCTTGCACCCAGAACACTGATTTATTTCCTTGCTTATTTTTGCTTCCCCTGGCCACCACCCCTGCACTGAAGCATGCAATTTTTCTGGTCTATCATTACACCATCATGTACCTGGTGCCTAATTAGCATCTGGTTCAGAGACCACACTCAGTACGTGAGTGGGTGAAGCCAAATCCAGACAGCAAATGAGAGAGGGGACAAGATAGCTACAAATCCTCTGTGATTTCTGTGAGTGATGCAAGAGGAGCATTGAGGACTTTCAGACAAAGAGCCAAAGACCTAACGGAATGTTAGCAGTTGAGAAGAGGTTAGATTGGAAGGCTCTCAAGGAGTATATATGGCAGAGTGAAGTGGTGGTGGGCAGAGGGGCAGTCATGAACCTCCTGCTGGAAGCCAGTGAGCTGAGCTCTTCCTGAGGCATTTGAGTACCAGTTGCCTACAGGGGTGTTATGCAGCTTGATCTTCCTATAGCATGAGAATAAAAGGTTCCTGAAACACAAAAATCCTCTTCTCAAATCTTTATGTTCCCCCTAACCAGGACCCTCATTCTCACCCTCCTATTCCCTGTCATTACTGCATGAGCCCACTGTGACCAGAAGAAGTCTGGAGGGTCAACATGCATCCAGCCATATTGTGACTTCCCATAGTGCCTCTTCCATCAGCTGCCCTCTGCAGTAACTGGAAAAACCAACTGGTGCTGGTGATCATTTTAAAAGTTACCTAGGTAGATCCTTAAAGGCTGCACGCCAGTCTGAGAAAGGGAAATTTTAGGCCAGGTGACCAAGGGGAAAAACAAACAAACAAACTCATATATACTTTCTCCCAAAAAGGATTTAAGGTTTTAAAAGCATTCCCCAGGGCAGAATGTAAATCAGCTGGGGTAGTTTCTGCACCCCCTCCTCCCCAGCAGACTCAATTCCAGGCATCCTGCCTAGATGCAAGCCTCAGCTTCGTCAGTATCTGAACCACTGAGCATAGACATTCCTGTTTTACCCACCTCCACCCACATTTCTTCCCCAAACCAGCTCCTAAAAGGATAAACTAAACCTATGGCAGAATAGAAAGGTAACAGTCTGCAAATAGCTGAGGGTGAATGAGGCTTTGGAGTTGCTGCAAATATGTAGACAACTGGGTACCATATAAATGCAAGGAGAGAGCCACAGCACCTTAGCTGGATGGAAAGAGTGAGGTTGGGGGCTGAGACTGGCTTTGGAACACAGAATTACCTAGTTACTGGAGACAGTCAACCTCCAAGGCTTCCTAGCCCATTCTTGGAACTTCACTAATATATACCAGTAATATATACCACACTATATATACCACCACTAATATATACCACACTAACACATACCACTAACATATACCACACCTTCACTAATACATACCACACAGTATATATATATATACACTAATATATGCCATATATGTGTATATATATATACACACATACATATATATATAATATAGTATATATACTATTAGTGAATATATTCACTAATATATATTGGGCTGAATGCAGTGTGCCCAAGGTCTCTGTATTTGTCTTATTAAGGATGCCTGATGGGTTAGGCCGATATTCAAATAAAGAGGACTCTTCTCCATTTGAGGGACCCATCCTGCTTCCAGACTCTTTATTAAACTGAATTTGATTTTTTCTGTGTGTTTATCTTAGAAAGAGGATTTAGTGGAAACCTAATGTATATCTGCCAGATGCCTTCTTTTAGAAACAGTCTCCCAATCTTCTCATCCCCATCTGCAAGTTTCTGCAGGAACTTACATATCTCAACCTGCCCTCTGACACTGGCCACGGTTGACTGATCCAGGTATAGACACCAGACCCAGACAGAGCCAATGTTGTGGACCTAGCTGTTCCCAAGGCCCAGCCATATTCATATTCCTGGGTTCCTTAAGATACTACCTTTTCATCTAATCTAGCTAAAGTTAATTTTCTGTCCCTTACATAGAGCTCCAATTAACACAGTAAAGAAGGGAGAGATGAAAAAAAAAAAAAAAAAAGAAGGGAGAGATGGAACTAACATATATCTTTCATGTAATTATAATAATGAGTAAAGATGTTTGAAAACCATGGTTCCCAAGTGGGGCTAATTTTGCCTTCTTAGGGGACATTTGGCAATGTCTAGAGATAGTGCAAGTGTGTACGTGTGTGTGTATTCATGTGTGGGTGTCAAAAGTGTGGGGTGTGGGTGCTACTGTCTTGTAATGGGTAGAGGCATGGGTTGCTGCTGAGTATCTTACAATGCACAAGACAGACTCCACAACAAAGAATTATCCAGGCCAAAATGTTAATGGGACTACTGCTGAGAAACCTTAGTCTAAAGAAAGTCATTCATTCTATCAGCTTTTCTTTTATTTATTCAACCAACATTTATGAACCATTTGTAATGG
Source organism: Taxidea taxus jeffersonii (assembly GCA_003697995.1). NCBI lineage: Eukaryota > Metazoa > Chordata > Mammalia > Carnivora > Mustelidae > Taxidea > Taxidea taxus. The sequence continues at coordinate 73,518 of ML103655.1, read as the reverse complement.
TTTAAGCACTAAGTAGCTACTTAGGCATGGACAGATATGGCCCAATAATTGATCTTGAGTAGCTCACAGTCTGAAGGAAAAGATAGACAAACTGACCAATAATTAAAGTACAGTGGGACAAGTATGCAATATTGGAGGTATGCATAGTGGATTGAGACAGCTCAGTAGTAGGGCATAGGAGAGGATCAAAGAAGCTTTCCTGAAGAGATGATGACTGAGCTGAGTTCTATAAGGTATGTAGTGTTGGATGAGACAGAGGAAAGGAGGAGGAGAGAGAAAAGTTTTCCATTTACAGAAACACAGGTAGTTGCTCAAACACCAACTTATCCCTCCATTTAGCATTCATACATCCCATAAATACTGACTGCAAAAGGAAGTATGAATAGTGATTAAGAATACAGACTCTGGATCTAGACTTGTCTGGTTTCATATCTCAGTCTTGCTATTTCTCAGCTGTGTGATCTTGAGCAAGTTACTTAAACTCCCTATGACTCCACTTCCTCATCTATAAAATATGGATAATTATAAGAATCTTCCTTCTGGGATTATTGTGTGCAATAGTGTTTACCATTATTATCTTTGTTATTCAGTGCCGGATACTTCCTAGGTGCTGGAGATAGAAAGGTGAATGACATAGGCATGATCCTTGTCCTCATAAAGCATAGCCTACTGGGAGATATATAGGTGAGACAAAGGGAGAAGTATGGAGTACTAACAAATTATAGAGAAAGGAGAGCTATATTAATAAACAGAGACTAGATTAAGTCAAGGCACCAAATGACTCCCAAATCATAGTGGTTTATAACACCAAATTGGTACTTCATATTTCTGCTAGATGGCAAGTTCTCTCAATCAAGGATCCAAATGTATAGAACCTCCAACCCTGGAGTTTGGCAGTCGCCTTGAGAGGTAAGTGAAGTATGGCTAATCACACACTGCTGCTAAAGGTTCCTGCCAGGTTGTGACACATACTACTTCTGACTATATTTCACTGGCCAGAGCAAGACCCATGATCACAGCATACTTCAAGATGGTGGGAATGTGAAACCCAACCAGGTGCCCAAAGGGAGGAGAATGAGAGCATTTGCAAATTGCCTTAGTGGTGGTCACAACCTAGCATCACAGGGTTGGAGGAACTTCCTTTAGGAATTGACATTCTAGCTGAAAGCTCTTAGTAAAATAGGAGTTAACCAGGTACAAGATGGGATGGAGTGATTCCAAGCAAAGTGTTGAGAAAATTGGCTAGTCAGAGTCCAAAAGTGAGGCAGCAAGAGAGAAGGTTGAGAGGTTGTCAGGCCAGACTGTGCAGGAACTAGCACATATATGTCAAGAATATGTTTGAGAATTAGATTTGTATTTTAGAAGATAGTTCTGACTGTTATATACATATAATGGATTAAAACAACTAGAGAAAATGTGGAGATACCAGTTAGGAGATTCTTCCTGTGATATAGTATGAGCCAGGGGAAATGCAGGTGAGGAGAGAGAAATACACAAATCAAAAAAGCACCTCAGTGAGGGCAGGGGGAACAAGGACGCTTGTCAGGTTTCTGATTTGGCAACCTGCAGATGGTGGTACTATTCACTAAAGGGAAAAAATAGTATGAAAGAAAAGATGAAGTGTTTAGCCTTAGAGAGATTAAGATGTGAGGCTTCTAAGTTATCCAAATGGAGGTGTCTCATAAACCAATTTATGGGTGTGGAGCTCAGAAGAGAGGCTCATTGAGTAAGAAAAATAGATTTGGGAGTCATCAGTATATGGAATTTAATTGAAGGAGTTAATTATTCAGTAAGAATGTGCAGAGTAAAAAGAGAAGGCATAGGACCTCTAAAGAACACCAACATTTAAAGGACAAGAAGGGGTAGAAGGTCTCAGGGAGGAGACTGAGAAAGATGGCTGGAATACAGGGAGAAGACCCAACAGGAGAGACCAGTACCAAGGAAGTAAAAAGAAGAGAGTGTTTCAGAGGGGAAGAGTCATTAGTGTCCATGTTGCTGAAAGATCTGGATAAGAACAGAAAATGGACAATTTCTGATTTTTAAAAATGTCAATTAGAAATTGGCAAGAAAGAGTTCCTTGTCCATGTTGTCAAAAGCAGTGTGAGTGTAATGGTGAAGGTAGGAGGCAGATGACATTAAAAAGATGAGTAAGCAGAAGAGAAGAAATAGAGCCAATGTGGCCAGATCTTCCAGGAAGCTTGGTAGTTGATTAAGAAGGTTGAAAGGTATGTTTTACGTCAGGACATGAAATTAAAACAAGGACATTTTTCTTGTCTTACAAGGAAGTTGAAATCCAGAAGGAAATGAGGATATATCCACAGAGAAAAGCAATAAAGTAAAAGGGACACTGAGCCAGATAGTTTGGACTTCAGACAAAATAATTCTCCTGGTGATTGAACCCTTAAAGGGAAACCTCAAAGAGAAAGTAGAACTTGATCTGGTCCCAAGACAGAGGAGTTAAACTTAGAAGGAGAGGGCATTCCTAAGAGGGGGGAGAATATAATTAGAAGCACATGCATGAGATAGCATTTGAGGAACAGAAAGAAGTCCAATCTGGCTGGAGCAGAATGGTAGATTTAGAAAGGATCCACATTTTATAATTTTCAAAGGGTTCCCTGGGGGAGCCCCAGAGTTCCCACAGAGATGTCCACAAGTAAATTTTTAAGATCAGATGATGATAAAACATGGCCCATGGGTAAAATCCAGGCTGCCAGGTATTTTCATAAATTATGTATTATTAGAATACACCCATTTGTTTACATACTATTTATGACTGCTTTCCAGAGTTGAGTAATTGAGACAGAGACCCATAAAGCCAAAAATATTTAGTATTTGGCCCTGTCAGAAAAAGTGTGCCAACTCCTTTCTGTCTTCTTTCTGTTTATACAGTTAAATATTTTTTAATTTACTATCATCATTATTGGTAGAAATATTTGTAAAATACTTTAGATGGTCTTGCACAGAAAATGATGACAGCGTTATATGAACTGAAGTTTCTGTACTGTACCTTTCCATAAATAGAATGAAATAAATGCCTTATATTCTTTCTTTTCTTCTAAAATCTAATATAATCAAACATGATTGAACTTTGGTGAGATAGCTCTAGCATCTCAACCTAGGTTGTAGTACAAGAATGACTACAGGAAATCTCTCTGTGTTCACCTATATCAAGTTTTACTCTCTTTCTGGCCCAAGGATTATTTGCTTGCTCCCTTGCACTTTGAAATTATATAGTTAGTTCTACCCAGTGGTAGGTGTGTGTGTGTGTGTGTGTGTGTGTGTGTCTACTTCTGGGAAAAGCACTTAACTGACTTAACTGTCAGGAGGGAGACTCTCTAAGAATAATTTTCCCCTGCCATGGCATTCAGTAATAAATGTGAGAGTCAAGTGACCAGTATGCAGTAGGCTTAATTTATTAGCATCCACATGGATATAAGTAGCCCAAAAGAGCTACTCAGACCAGAAGTAGTGTTTGTATAAGGAATTATCTTGTGGTGTGAAGTCCCAAAGATTTTGGTAATATTTGTTACTGCAGTATAAACCTATCCTATATGGATTAATACAATGCCCTAAGAATTACTTATCAGCATAAGAATGCTTTCCTCCATGCTCTGTAGTCCCAGACTCATACGTTAGAACTAAATTAGAGAATCTAACTTTCTGCTGTTACCATAACTTGATGGAACTCTCTACCGAGGGGTTCTACTCTCTCCAAGCCAAGAAATGTCTAAGTTGTACCAGTCAGATATTGTCTCATTGAAGTCTGATGTTCAAGAGAAACGATTGAAAATGATTCACTTTATGAGACAGCCTGAAGAGATTACCATTTACAGTGAGAGTGTGCATGCATATGTGTGCTGGGGGAGGTGCCAGGTGAGTGTGTACGTGTATGTTTGGTATGAGTTATTCCATTAGCTTCTGTTGCTTGTAGCCAGAGAGTTCTACCTGATACTCTTCCTCCCAACCTTCCCCCAGACCTCTCCTTGCTACACATCCTATTTCAAAACCACAAGAAGTTGAGGAGTTTCCACAGCTTGCTATATACTAGGCTATATATAAACAGGAATAATAGTATATTGCTATGTACTTGCTTCTACAAGCTTTTAATCATACTATTCTCTTTTCTCATAACACTCTTTCTTTATTCCTGGAAAATTCCAGCTCATCCTTTAAGTGTAATTTAAATACAGAATGGAGTATTTCTACTTCAAACTCTTCCCCAGCCTTAACAGGAAAAATGAAGTGTCCTTGTCTTTGTGTATCCATAGCAACTTATACATCTTTCTAACTTACAATATGGTATCATAGCTAGTGATTCACACATCCAACCCTTCCAGGAGATGCTGAAATCCTCAAGGACAGACAAGCAAAGTTCAACAAATATCTGTTGAATTGAGTGAACTGAATCACATCTAAAGAGATTTATTTTCTAAAAGATGGCTCTCACTTTACTTATTTGCTTATTTACTTATTTGTTTATATGTTTTAAAATTTCTAATCCTGTGCTCCTTTGAAATTGTATCTGATTAATGCTTTATAGAGTTTGGAATTAATAACTAATAAGATGTAAAAAGCAAAAATAGTTGTCCCACTTCTCTTCCTTCTGTGCTTCTGTGCTTCTCTCTTTTCCACTGACACATCACATTTTGATGTCATTTTTTATTTCTTTACAAGTTCCCTTGGTCTTAGCGGAAATATGCAATGACCCATTATGCAATGAGTTACATTGTATAACAAACAGGATTTCCCTCCTCTCTTGAGACAATGTGAAAAAAAGAAAAGAAGAAAAACCCCCATGAAATCCTTAATAAGGCTGCTAATGTGAATGAAGGCCAAGGATTCAATCCCTTAGGAAATTCTGGAGATGGATACAGTTGGGCTCCTCTTGGTAAATAGCTAGGAAATTATTCAATAAAAACAAAACATAAAGAAGAAAATGCCAGGGGTTCCTATCTTCCTTCCTGAAAAGATTGATCCAAAGCCCCACTTTGCAATTGCTCAAATGAGTTTACTTCAATCAGAGGACCAAAATGCTAATCAAAACTAGGGGGAAATAAATGGAATTGGTTTTCTCTGTATTATTTAATCGTGCTTGTTCTATTTCATCTGCTGCCCTTTCCCATTGACAAGAGTTAGAAAATATTTCTTTGGTATTATATTTCCCCACTCTTGAAGGAAAAAGTAAAATGATCTTTCTCATTTGAACTCTTAAACCCCAAATTCCCAACTTTAGCATACAAGGCCCTTGATGATTTTCTGTAGCCCCAGCTTGTCTCCTTTCCCACTATCTCTACCATTCTACTCCAAAATCTAGTTATTCTGAAATTTTGCAGTTTATCCAAATATTTTTTTGATACTCATACTTTCACGCCTGCTGCATCATTTACCTGGCAAACCTAGTCCCTTTATTTAGCAGGATAATCCTCTCTACACTATTTACTCATTTTAAATACTTAGCCTCCTGCTCCTCTAAGCATCCACAGTACTGTAAACACATCTTCATGTTCTGTGTAATTTACCTTTTGGTCTATTTTTCTGTCCTAGGCCCTGAGCTCCTTAAGAGCTAGGAACATATACCAATCGTAGTTCCCATATAATAGATACTCCACTATGCTGGATGAATTAATAATTATTCACTTCCAAAACAACTCTATGTAAGGTCGTTGCCAAGGGCAAAGTAAATGCCCAGTTAATTGTACATTAATAATTGTAAATGCCCATTAATTGTACTAACATTGGGGCTAAAATGTGCTTAAACTTTTCTTACTATGGAAAATAAATTTGCCATCTCCACAGCCCACTGAAAAACACTCAATGATGCATAAATAAATAGCTTTCATGGTATTGGAGAGAATTTCATTGGTTTTTGCTTATGCCAGTTAGAAATCATAGGATCTGGAAATTAACACCAACAGAAACCAAAAGAAACTTCTCTCTATACACACAAGGGCATGAAACAGCTAATCTATAAAACCATTATGGACACCAAGAATACATGACAAGGGATAAACATATACTTATCTCCAACTGGTTCTGTTTAGGGGAAGAAGAAAAATGAGGTCAATGACTTCACTCAAAAAGCTATTCTAGGTTAAACCTTTCTAACATGAGCATAGATAGAAATTGGTTATTTCAGCCCAGATTCCAACAGCTTTAAAGAGCTTTTCTCTTTAGAGGTTAACATTCATTTATGGGGTCTTTCAACCTATACAATTTCCCAATTTCTAAAACTGATCATAGGAACAACTTGAATCCAAAAAAGAGATAGCACTTCAATAATAATGGTAAGATAAGGAATAAGGAATTTACTACAAACTACTTTGCTGGCCTTGACATTAAAAAGCAATATGACATTGTGGAAAATACATAAGCTTTAGAAAGACACAGGTTCTAATCCTGGCTCTATTTCTTTCTGGCTCTCACTTTCTGCCTGGGACAGACTTGGGTAAGATTTTTAACCCCAGCAGACATCAGCTTTCTCATCTGTGAAACTGAGATTTTAAAAAGAAAAGAGATTTTTAAAAATATTAAAACTGATATTGTAATACCTAACACAGTTACATATCAAGTAATATATACTCATTATATAAAAGTATACTCATTATTTAATTAAAATTAATTTAATTATTTTATTACCATTTTGGATATGGAATACCAAAGTACATGGGAGACTTCCTATTGCTCCTGGTAAAGCTACGATAGAAAAAAAGTTGTTAAGGAAAAGGAAGAAGAGCCAAGATAAAGGACAGGACAGAAACCTTCGAGGTTAAGAATAAAAATATGCACATCTCAGTAGCACTGGATCATGGGAAGGGTATGTATGTATGTATGCATGTATTTTGATGGGCAGCAAAGCAAAGTTTGTTGAGTGATAGCAAAGTGATAGTACAAAGCTCCCAAGGAGGGAGGGGACCCAAAAGGTTTGTCCCTATTTATGTTTTTAAAAAAGATTTTCTTTATTTATTTGATAGAGAGAGAAGAAAGAGCACAAGCAGGGGGAGCAGCAGGCAGAGGGGAAGGGAGAAGCAGGTTCCTTGCTTGGCAGGGAGCCCAATGTGGGGCTCCATTCTAGGACCTGAGATCATGACCTAAGCTGAAGGCAGGCACTTAACCAACTGAGCCACCCAGGTGCCCAGGAATGGTGCTTATAAACATATCCAGTTGGCTAAAAAATCCAGAAAGAACATAAATAGAGACTGTATAAATGAGTGAATTTCTGAACATTTCACTTGACTTTTTATTCCGCTAATGTACACCCTTCCTTTCCTACAACAATAATCCTCCAAAAAGTCCTGCAGGTACAGTGGTGTAAAGAAAAGAGAAATATATTTTTCTAGCCACAGATAGTCATACAGTTGGAATGGAAACACCTCTGGATAGATATAGGTTACATGTTGTTTTGGATAGTATCAAAGAAATTGCAAAGCAATCAGCTTGTGAACCTAAGTGAGACAGTATTCCAGGACTTCTATGAGGTGACACATTTTTTTTCTGTTGCAAGGCCCTAGGCAGTTGAAGAACAACAGTTTTCAAGAAGAGAATGCTTCACACCATGCACTCTCCTATTATTTTGTCTTGAAAAACATGCAGAATCTCCTCTCTGAGTAGCAGTATTAAGAATTCCAGGCTTTGTGGAGGAAAAAAAAAAACTAGGTTCAAATTCTTCCTAAGCCAGTTGGGATGTACAAGGTATGGGGTAATCAGCTTCTGAATTCCAGTGAAATGAATACAACAGTAACTACCTCACAGAGTTATGGTAGAGGTTAAGTAGCATAATTATGTAAATGATGTATCACAGCCCCCTACGACATAGTAAATCCTCAATAAATGGTAACTATAATGTTATATGGAAGAAAGAAAGGAAAGAAACATGGTCATTTGTCCATTTCTGCATTTGATACCAAAGGAATCCCACAGAAGACTGAAGATGAGGCTTCACAAAAATGAATAATCTGATACCTAAACCCAGACCAGTTTCAGTGAACTCCAGTGATACTAAAGGAGGCACTTTCCACAAAGGCCACCATGGAATACTAGACTGGATGACTTTCACTGGATGCAGCTTTAAAACTCCCTCACTTCCTCAGTGGGAAATATGCTTTTATTCTTTTGTTCATTCCGGATGAAGTCTTGACAGTTGGAAGCCCTGAGTTGGAAGAAGGTTTTTCAAAGCTTCTATAGTCCCAACAACATCACTCTGGAACTCCAGCGTAATTGACATATATATTTATAAAAACTGTCACCTGAAACTAACATCCAGGTCTAGATACAAATTCATATCCTGATGCCAGCCCATCTCGCTTCATTGTTGTCAGGTTATGTTTTAATGACCAAACATCACACTTGCCAGTCTCTTGCAGGTGCGCAACAATCCTCAGTCTGGGTATATACAATCAACTGTCTCATCCTTACAGACCTAAGGGAAGAGTGTGGCAGGCCTGCCTGGTGAAGGCTTAACCACCTCAGCTTTATGGGAAGCTGAGGCACTTGGGTTCTACAGGACATCTAGTAGAAAGAAGCCCCAGAAGTGGGGCTTAGAGCTCTTCTCGACCATGTGAGCTTTGAAGTCAAGTGGAGTCTGTGAGCCTCAGTTTCCTTGTTCATCAAATAGGGATGAAAATGTTTCCCCTATACCAAACTTTCAGACTGGTTGTGTAGATCAAAATATAAACAGAAAATTTGTGCAGGTTCAGCATAAATTATAAAGTGCTAAGGATTATAATGATATAAGCAGTATTATCATTATTCTTTTCTTATAGGTGTTTAAAAACATGTCTTACACATGTTTTAAAAAAACACAATCTTGTATTGAAAGAGCAGGATCAGACAAAATTGAGGATGGGATGTGTTTATTTGGGTCTTCTTTAACTACCTAGCAAACTCAATGGCATGTTGAGCTTCCAACTCAGATGCTTGTTTTTGAAGGGGTAATTTTTTGTCCCCAAAGAGTCCCTGTCAGAATGATAAGAATGATTTTGGCTCACCATTCTTCCTACCTCAGAAAATTTGTGAGTGCCAATATATTTTCAGTGCATTTCTTTTTTGCTTAAGCCAACATAATTGGCTATTGTAGCTTGCAGTTGAGAACCCTGAAACTCAACATGGTATATTGGAAAGACCACTGGAATCAGGCAGAGCTGGAATGAAACCTAGGCCCATTATACTAAACTTGGACAAGTAACTTAACCTCTATAACTATCAGTTTCTAGTGTCCCCAACTCACAGGGATTGTGTAGGTTAAATTAGCATGTGAAAAAATACTGGATAGACTGGCTGGCATTTAGAAGGCTTTAATATATCATAGTGGCCTGTATTCTTCCAATTAGTGGTGCTTTCTGGGTCAGGATCACTAACACCTTTAAAAATATAACAAAAGTATTGGGTTTCTGAACCAAGAGATAATATGCATATACATAGCCACATAATATCCTGCATATAATTTCAGAAGTTCTTTAGGTCCCCTGAAGTCCAAGAAGGGGCCCAATAAAAACTGGATTAATAATTCCTGGGATGGGTGGCCACTCAGGACATATAATTATTTTCATTTTGAGCGTTAAATACGTGCTTTGTCTCTTTGTGCTTCAGCTATTGCTACTACCATCAAGACTCAATAAAAGCCTCTACTTTTATAAAGAATAACTACTTACAAAAGGTTTTCACCTTTTCATCATATCATTTGATTTTCAGGAAAACCCTGTGAGGTCTGTATTATTGTCCTATTTTACAGACTGGGAGAAAAGTTTTTGTTTGTCTGTCTGCCTTTGGTATTTCTCCATGGTAAATAAGCCTCATGAGCACATAGACTATGTTGTTTCAGTCTCCATTGCTTCATCGACACTTTATACAGTGCCTGGAACACAACAGGTGCTCTGTGTGTTTGAAATAAATAAAGGGAAAATTTAAAAAAGAGAATTCTCATTTCCCGAATAGTAAGACTCAATACTTTGAGGTTCAACCAGGGCAAAGCTAACTCTGTTAGAACTTCCCTGTGAACTTAGCCCACGGAGATACAACGAACTCCTGACAACTGTTGTTAGATAAATAGATGGGTATATAAAACCTGATTTCTATAAAGTGAAACCCTGAATTCCAACAAAAGGTTTTTGTTTCTTTCATCTATTACTGCCCAAAACTTAGGGGCTCGAAACAGCCATGTCATGTTGGGGGATCAGGAATTTGGGAAGGGCTCAGCCGGCTGGTTTATCTCCAAGCCACGTGGCATCAGCTGGGGTAAATGGGGCTGGAGGATTCGTTTCCAAACTAACTTCTTCACTCACTTATTTGGGCCTTTTCAGGAATAGATGAAGGTGGCTTGAGCTGGGCTCCTCTCCCATGCCATGCAGTGTCAGAGCCTCTCCACTTTGTCTCTCTAATGGGGTAATCAAACTTCTTACACAGCACAGGCCTCCACAATCAAGTAGCAAAATCTACAGGCAAAGTGAGTGTAACAGCTCTAGCCATTGCTCTAGCTGGAGCATCGTCAGCGCCATTGTATTCTCTTGGTCAAAGCAGTCACAGCCTGTGGCTCAAAGTGGGGAAACTGATCTCATGTCCTGATGGGAAGATTAATAAAAAATGTAAAGTCACTGCTAATCTGCTACAGTTTCCTTAACCAAGACAAGAAACTCAGAAACATTAAACTATGGAGTTGTTTCTTCCTTCGATCAGACTTCCTTCATGGCATAACTTTCACTCCCCAAATATCAGTAAATAATTCTATAAACTCTTACATTAAAATTCTATGAAACTTGGATGCATATCTGAACTAATTTCCATGCTTCAGTGAACATGTCCCAGGGGTAACATAGGAGTGTCTGTGTTCTAGTTATTTAAGGTAATTCAAACTTCTCCAAATCTGGTGGGATCAAGCAGCCCAAAATATCATTACAGCTAAAAATTTACTCTACAGTAAAGTGTCATTACAAATCAACCCTGTGCTATCCAACCTCCTGGGCATGAAAAAATTCAGCACCGCCACTTTCAGGATATTTTAGCATCTCAACAGGGAGTACGGCTAAGTAAGAGCTAAAATAGCACAATGATCCCAGATACCACGCAGAAGAAAGGAAATACAAATAGCACAAACAAGCACAGGGCATCTCGGACGATTCCAAAGAGAACCAAAGTTTATTCTCCACATTAGTTTCTAGAGGCTCCTTATTCTAAAGAATTTTACTTCTGTTGGCTTTAGCCACCCCCACTCCCACAAATTCACATTAATTCCATGGGCAGGAGGATTATTTTCTCATTGTGTCATGATCTTAATCTCTGCCTGTCACAAACAGTTATATTACACATGTATTTTCAATGACCCAAGACTTTTCTATCAAGTGATTAAAAAGGGAGCTGGTTAGTTCTGTCAAATGCAAATGTAGACATGGATTGTTAGGCCATAAGAACTTTCAATGTAAGGGCTGAGTATATTGAAGAAGAAAACATTTCCTAAATGTAAGACCTGCCATAACTAAGGTAGATTTAGACACAAAGTTGGAAACCTTAGACTATAAGGACCAAGGAGAGAATAAGCAAGATGGGATGGGTGGAAGTTACAGATCTTAACCCTAGAGAGGAATGTTGGGAGAACTGCTGGTTGCTGATGGGGCACAACACCCCCAGCCCCAGCCTGACACTCTCTCACTCGAAGCATCCCCTGGAATGCAAGATCCATGGGGAGCAAGATTGTGGTGTTTTTGTTCAGGAATGTATCCTAGACACCCTAGAACAATACCTGGCATGTAATGAGCAGTCAACAAAGATTTGTTCATTTTTAACAAATGAAGCTCTTGAGGATTGCCTTAAAGGAACAGAGGAAGCTAATTGAATGTGGGCACAGTTACTAGGGATCTGTTCACACAGCAGTAACTCTGTCTATGGCTAAAGAGAACAGAGCCAAGATACCAGCCCACACTGAGGCAGCTCTCAGGGTCCTTGCCTAGTGGACAGTGTCTAATGAAGGGCTTTTTAGTGTTAAAAAAAAAAAGCAATCCTCCAGAGCAATCTCCAGAGAGGATGCAGGGAGAAACCCTGTTCTGTGAGGAAAGTGAGAAAACTGAGGAAACAGCACAGTTACAAGGCTACTGCAACCCTCTCATCACCTGGACATTCAGATCCCAAATGGAGGGGACAAGGGGACACCACATAGTCTATGGTGTAAGATGTGACATAATACCAAGATTTACTCTATTCAAAAAATAAGATGAATGTGAAGTACATCACTCTTCCCCCTCTTTTTCTTTTGGTTGATTTAGAAACTGGGGGCTATGCCGAAGTCAACCTGAAGGGGTGGGCCTGTGTAGGTATGAGAAAAAAGCAAAGACTAACATAATCCATCTTAACCTCTAAACCTATCATTCCATAGTCTCTCTCCTTCTGAGGTATTCTGAAGAATTTTTTTCAATAAGAAAGTAAACCATATCCAGTCTCTAAACTTCTTAATGCATCAAGAACTGATTTGAAAACTTATCCATGGTAAGTTCTGCATTGGAAGAGACACAACATAAAACTAGAGAAGAAAAACGTCTCAAAGTCCAAGCAGACCACAAGCTAAAGATATAGTCATTGCTTTCCGTGGTATCAAAAATAAATAAATACGTAAATAAATAAAGTTGGCAGGGGAGGAGGCCAAGGCCCATGCTTGTCTTATTCAGTGCTTTATCACCAGCATGGCCAATAGTGATGAAATCATAATGAATGGAGTCTGGCCTTGCACAAGCAAGACACTGTCTTAATGCTGTCAGAAGTCTTGTTTACCAAGTGGTGTGTGGGTAACAGATGCTATGTTCCTTTTTAGGCACTCTGTTGCCCCCTGGAAATTTTTTTGCATGCCTAATCACCTGATTCTTTGCCAGCCTGCTGTTCTCTGAGCCTTCTTCCACTGCGTTTTTAAACCTCCTGAGAGAACTACATGCATTAGGGTCCCAAATTAAGAAGAATAATATGAAGCAGTCTGAGATGCTCAAAGTCAATCAAGGAAAAGCACAACATTAGAAAGCAAGATATACAGTAACACACATGCATAGAAAAAATTCTGAGAGTATCCAAGCAATAACAGAGGTGAGCAGAGCAATTATAAGTGATTTAAAAAATATTCCTCCTTTATTTTCTTTTTATATTCCCCACAAAGAGTACATATTATCTTTATATGGAGAAAATATCAAATTGAAATATATATGATCCCATTTTTATTTTTTAAAAAGAGAGTGTGTGCATGTATGTGTATGCTTATATATGCATAGAAAAAAATCTGAAACACCAGATATCAAAAGTATAAATATAAGTTTTAGGAATGTGATTGAGGGTGAAGAGGAAAAAAGGAGAGAAACTCTACCTCTTTTCTTCCGTTCTTCTGTAATGTTTGAATTTGTATTTTATAATAAATATTATTTTATAATAAAAAAGAAAAAAGTAAATAGAAAAGATATTCTAAATTGTCCTTTTGGTAGTCAGATCTATGGAAAATAAACCCAATGATAAAATGAAGTATGCCACTGCTGTGATCATATGTAGTTACTGACATGACAATTTAATGTTATAATGCCATAATTGCTATTACAACAATATTTTACATTGGTATAAGTTTAGTTCTTTTTTTGACGTTTTAGGTTGGACTAAAGAAACAAACCTGAGAGGCAAGTGATAAAATACAGTTCTCTAAACATAATGAAGGGCTTATGGCTTACTGTGAGTCCTTTCTCAAAACAGGATGAGAAATAAAATTATAAGACTTACTCCTGAAAAAAATTAACTGAGTTATAGGGAAGACTTCACATAGCGAGGGCAAGTAACACCATGTGGGTTAACAAGAAGCACACACAGAATTACTTTCCCTGGAGGACTTTAAAAATAGGCTGGTATGTCTGGGTGAGTGGAAATGTGTTTCTGCTGAAGGCTAAGCAGATGAACTTGGTGACCCCTCAAGATCCTTTCTGGTCCTATGACTCAGGCTTATGACCCTGGCTCAGGCACAAGAGCTCTGCTCCACCCAAATGGCTTCAGTGGCTGATGCTTTGCTATGGACACAAATGCTCCTGTGTCCTGCTATACCTAGAATCCTCGATCCTAGCTCCCATCTGGATAGGGAGCCCATTATCAATATCTAGCAAGAAGTTGGTGGTTCAGAAGCAAACTCAAAACATGAGGTCTACAAAACCCAAGTTGAAAGACATACTATAAAATAACTGGCTTGCAATTTTCAAAAATGTCAATGTCATGTGAAAATAAAGAAAGTCTAAGATGCATTACAGATTAAAGGAGACTAAATGGACATGGGTACTACATGCAGCATGTGACCCTATATTAGATCAAATAATGTGGGAAAATGCTATAAAAAACATTATTGAGCCAAGAAATGAAGTTAGAATGCATTGTATTAATATTCAATTTCCTGAATTTGATAACTATATTATCATTATATAAGGAAAAAATCCTTATTCTTTGGAAATAGGCACTAAATAATTAAGTAAAGAGATAGATCATAGATACATGATAAAGCAAATATGATGAAATTGTTCAAAGTTGGTGAGTATTAAAAAGGGTCTACAGAAGTACTTTTTTACTAATCTTATGAGTTTTATACCAATTAAAAATTATTTTAAAAGGAAACATTTTGGGGCACCTGGGTGGCTCAGTGGGTTAAGCCTCTGCCTTCAGCTCAGGTCATGATCTCAGGGTCCTGGGATCAAGCCCTGCATCGCGCTCTCTGCTCAGCAAGGAGCCTGCTTCCCCCTCCCCCTCTGTCTGCCTCTCTGCCTACTTGTGACTTCTCTCTCTGTCAAATAAATAAATTTAAAAAAAAAAAAGGAAACATTTTTAAAAGTGAGCTCTAATGTTCGTACTATGAGTTAGGAGTTTTACTCCCAGGGTTCCTGCCCCATCTGTTCCTAACCATTTCTGGGAACACCACTGTTCTACCTCTAAGCTTGTTTTTCTTGCTCATCCCATCACATCTCTAAGACTATCCCTTCAGTATCAGGACTCATACCAGTTCCTCGGTCCTAGTCCCTGTATGGCAATCCCACCTGATGCTGCTCACATCCTGACATGACAGCTGTCTACCTTGCTCTGAGCAAAACTCCAACTCTCCCTGGCTTGTCCATTCTTGTAAAAAAAAAAAAAAAAGATATAATTTTCTTTATATTCATAGGAGTTCAGCTAGTTCAGTAAGCCATTAAGAGAAGTGGCTTGCTTGCATTTCATGTCCATGCATGCTAGTGCTAGGGTGGAGATCTTAACCTAGAAAGGGAGGTAAGTTTGGAGGGGAGGATAGGAACTAACATTTATGAGTGTCACCCTCATGCTAAGTGATTTATGTACATTATCTTATTTGATCTTCACAACACTTATGCAAGGCAGATTTTATTATCCCTATTTTGTGGATGAGAACATTAAGGCTCAAAGATGTTAAGCAACTTGTCCTCATTCATGGTTATACGTGATTAAGTCATTAATCAAATCCATGTCTTTATGTTTCCAAGTCTTGGGATCTAAACAGCTTCATTACATGGCATCACGATTCTGTCAGCATACAGTAGAGTAGAACTATCTGTATTGACTTACAATTAGTGATAGCTAATAAACTCTGAACTAATTTACTTAAACTTTTCTTAAACTCCAATAAATACAAGCTACTTTATTTTTTTTAATATTTTATTTATTTATTCGACAGACAGAGATCACAAGTAGGCAGAGAGGCAAGCAGAGAGAGAGGAGGAAGCAGGCTCCCTGCTCAGTAGAGAGCCCAATGTGGGGCTCGATCCCAGGACCCTGAGATCATGACCTGAGCCGAAGGCAGAGGCTTTAACCCACTGAGCCACCCAGGTGCCCCACAAGCTACTTTATATTGGTCTTTCATTTACATCTTCTATAAGGTTGTTAATAAAATTCAAGTAATTTAGGGGAAAAACTCTCTTTATTGTTAGTACTATCAGTGGAAGTACTGCTCTATTTGTTTTGAAAAGCAACTTGACAATATGTAGCTATAGCCTCAAAATGTTTATAATCTTTAACCTAGCAATTCCTGGATATGCATCCATTACTGTAACTGTGGGGAACGAATGACTTGGTGTGCCAACATATTCCCTGAAGTGTTATTAAAAATTCTTAAAATAACAGTCAAGGGGCACCTGGGTGGCTCAGTCATTTGAGTGTCCAACTCTTGATTTTGGCTCACGTCATGATCCCAGGGTCCTGAGAGCGAGGCAAACATCAGGCTCCACACTCAGCACGGTGTCAGCTTATCTATCTGCCTCTACTCTTCCCCTGGCTCACACTTTGTCATTCTCACTCTTTCTCTCTCAAATAAATAAATGAATAATCTTTAAAAATAAAATAAAATAACAGTCAAAATGTCCAATATTAAGGGGATGAATAAGTAAATAATGGCTTTTATCAGTGTATAATAACAATGCAGTCATTGAAAATTATGTTTATAAAGTGTAATAAAATGAAAAAATCTGTATGACATTAAAAAAAAGCCAAAATCTAAAATCAAATTTAAAGAATGCTTGCAGCTTGGGGGAAATGGTCTATGTTTTAAAAGACTGTGTCTACCTGTTGGTTGGAGAAGAGATTACAGGCTGATAGATCAACCACTTATAAAATTACTGCATTAATGCAGGGGAGCCGTGTTGGAGGTGGATTGGATTCAGGTATTAGTGTGGGAGGTGGTAAGAATCTGTCAGATTATCTTACATACTCTGAAGTAGAGCTGATAGGATTTCCTAGCAGATTTATTTTATGGCATGAAAGAGCGGAGTTAAGAATGCCCTCCAGCCTTTTGGCTTAAGCCACTGTGGTTTCTGTTTTCTGAGATGGAGACACCGAGGAGGAGCAGGCTGGAAAGTGCAAACCAAGGCTTAGATTTGGGGCATGTTATATTTGAGATACCTGTTAAACATTCATATGAGAATGTTCTAGGCAGTTGGATATAGAACTCAAGTTCAAGGGACAGGTCGGATTTATGTATATAAATTTGGGAACTGTCCTCTGAAGGGAAAAATTACACTGAAATGTGACTTGATGAAATCACTAGGAAGAGGGTGCAGATAAGGAGTAAGACAGCCAAGCACCAACCCAGTTCAAATAGAGATTAGGAAGATGAAAAGAAGGGAGCACAGACAGAGAAGTAGCAGCTAGTCAGGTGAGAGAAATAAGAGAGAGGACCGCACCTCAGAAGTCAAGTCAAGTGTAGGGTTTACAAAGGAAATTTTCTGTGGTGTCAAAAGCTCCTGAGGCGTTAAACAGTGATTGTCAGCAAGTGGTAGTACCTAAGTATTACTTTGTTTTGTTTTAAATTTTCCCTTCCTAATAGATATCAGAACAGGGGTTGCCTGGGGTAGGAAGGGAGGTCATGGAGATAGATAGGAAAGGGCTATCAGGGAGCTTGCTGGGTGATGAAAATGTTTTATATTTTGACTTGGGAATGGGTCACACAGGTGTGAACACTGTTCAAAACTAATCAAACTGTACACTTAAGATCTGTGTGTTTTACTATGTGCAAATTACACTTCAGTAAAAAATAAAAATAAATTCTATTTTTCACATTTCTGTATTTTCTAATATTATTATAATGAACATTCATTACTTTTGTAATAAAAAATAAACATTTAGAAACGAAGGCTGGATTACTGCATATGTCAAAGTTCTTTGAATTGTAAAGGTAAGAATTAGCAGGATATTATTTTTTCCCTCAACCAAAAACCAAGGTAAATAATAATTGAATACTGTACATAATGAAAACTTTGCCATGGATTTCCCAGGGGAAACTTACCTCTGCAAGTAAAAACCCAATTCTTACAGATAAACCAGGAAAGATCTACTTCTTTACAGGTCAAGTCTGGACAGTTCAGGTGGCAAGTGATTTTTGCATTTTATAAATGCAAAACAATGGAGATTAATATCAAAATGTACGTTTATGTCCTTCAGTAAGTCAGCTAAATTCTGTATATAGGTTTTCTCCAAAGTGGCAATAATGCTCTCTGCCATGTGTCAATCTCATGGTCTTGAGACGATTCCACGAACTAATGACCGTGAAAGCTACTTGGAAATTATAAAGAATTCCACAGGATCAAGGCCTGGGAAATATTAATACATCTGGGGCCATAGGAAGTTCCATTTATCTTAATAAACTTACAGAGATGTGCACTTCGAAAGTAGGCCTCCAAACCTCCTTCTTTCTTGGAAAATAACCCAGGGTAATTACCCAAATAACAGTGAATCTGAAGAATCAGCTTTCTACAGTCAGCACACTTTTGCAGTACAATGAGAAGCTTATAACCTGAGAAATTGTTGAATATAGAACTCATATTTGTTGAATATAGAACTTTTTCTGTATCTCCTGCCTATTCCAATTCTCATTAGAATGAGAGTTTCTTCTTATAAGTTAATTAAGAAGGAAATGTCCATCATGTAAGGCATATCAACTTCCATATACCCCCAGTGAAATCTCTTCTTCCTGCAATCCCACCAACTTGCAAAATGTACTCCTTTTCATGTGTACAATGCAGTTGAGTACATTTCTATAATATCCAGAAATTGTGTTTGGAGGATAGAAAATAATTAGCATTTTCTAGAATAGGAATCTGGACCAAGAAATTAGAAAGAAGACCAGAATAATACCAAGCCACATGGTAAGGGTCTTATCATATAGGCAAGTGGATATCATTGAAGGTTTTTTAAAGGAGGGGTATAATTTTTTTTAAAGTGATGTTTTAGCAAGATGAATCTGTGTTTGGTAAGCAGAATGGATTAAAAGGAGACAAGTAATAGAAATCTCCCAGATGAAAGTCTATTGACGTGGTTCAGGCAAGTGGAGGCGAGGTCGTGAGAGCAGTAAGAATAGAACAGAAATAGGAAAGTCAGAAATAGGATACAGTTGTGAAGAAAATGAAAATATGGCTTAGGGCATGGTGAGTTTAAGGTGACAGTGGGATCCAAACAGAAATGTCAGGCATATACACCTGAAAGTGCAAGACTAGGAAGTAGAAGAATGGCTTGAAACATAATTATTTTAGGAAGAATATTCCATCAATGCCATCATAGGTCTGTATAGCTGCCTTTGCCAAAAGAATGTAATGAGTTTATTTAATAACATACTTAACAATTTAATATATCAGAAATGTCTTTTCAGCATGTAAACAATGTTAAAAATTACTGAAATGCTTTATACTCTTTTCCCCATACTCTTCAAAATGTTTTTTTTCCCACAATCTTCAAAATCCAGTGTGGATTTTGCACTTACAGAACATCTATCTCAGTTTGGACCACTAGCCATATCTCAAGTACTCAGTGGTTACTAGCCTATGGATAGTGACTACAGTATTGTACAGTGCAATTCTAGATGACCCTTCCCACTTCTCATAGCTTAGTATCCATATCAGAAAGCTGTATGGGAAGGAAAAACTGATTGGCAAGACAGAAAATGTGAAAAGGCGTATAAAAGTAGGTTTGTCTATGTACATATACGTGTGTTGGTATTCATGTGTACTTGTAATGACATTTATTGAGTTTTTATTATATGCCAGGCAATGAACTTAGCATTTTACATATATTAATATGTTAAAACAGCTGAAACTACTTGCTGGAGTAGTTACTATGAATATTATTCCCATTTTATGAATTAAAAAATAGTCTTCCTGGGGCGCCTGGGTGGCTTAGTGGGTTAAAGCCGCTGCTTTTGGCTCGGGTCATGATCCCGGGGTTGTGGGATCGAGCCCCGCATCGGGCTCTCTGCTCTGCAGACAGCCTGCTTCCTTCTCTCTCTCTCTGCCTACTTGTGATCTCTGTCTATCAAATAAATAAATAAAATCTTTAAAATGGGTGGGAGTTAAGGTGGTAGGAAAAGTAAAAATGAAACAAGATGGGATCGGGAGGGAGACAAACCAAAAGACTCCTAATGTCATAAAACAAACTGAGGGGGGTGGGGGGGACAGGGGTTGGGAGAGGGTGGTGGGGTTACATTATATGTTTAAATAAAGCTAAAAAAAATAATAATAATAAAAAAATAGTCTTCCTAAGATTAAGTAACATTTTCCAAAATCATGCAGCACTTGAGTAACCTTGAAAAAGTTATCTCATCCCAGAATCCTTATACTTAACATATATTAAATTTGTGGGATTTATTTTATTTACTCTTTTCTGCAAAAAGGTCATGACATGGCTATTTTTATCTAATAACCCATTGTGAACAATTTTTCATATAACAAAATAATATTCAAAATTATGACCATAGTGATTTTACACTAAATATCATACAGATAAATAATTTATTTAATCATTTCTGCTTCTCCACATCTTGGTTTCTTTCTCATAAGTGAGGCTCTTGCATTTAGCAACAAAATAACTGACCCACCAGTTTGATTGGGTATGCAAAAAGATACGATGAAATATATGTTGAAAACTAGATTGATTATCATTCAATTTCCCAGGCATGGATTTCCATGGGGAACAGCAATATAACTATAGCACCCTATCCCACCCCGTAATATTTGTCGCAGTTAGGACCCTAGCTTAGGCATCTAAGGGACTTCGCAAAGGCCTCTGTCTCTGCCCAACATAATCACAGTAGACAAATACAAAAACCCTAGGAGCAGCCCTGAGACCGATACACCAACTAAATGCCAAAAATGATGCCAAGTCAGAATGTTCTCTTGTATCTGTCAAATCCACAGGTGGGCAATGAACCGACATGCTCTGCTAACATGTGGCATGTTTCCAAACCCAAGGCTTCTCTTCCAATTGAGAACCAATTAGGCTGAAAGTACTTAACGATTAAATCCCTCCTCTTGGTATGTCCACAGTCCTATAAAATTCCAACAGATAATTGCGGTAGGAATAAAAGAGATCAAACTTAACAGTGCTTATAAAACACATCTCCAACTACCTAAGGATATGTGATAGTAGAAGAAATACTGAGAACTAACTGAGCACCTTTTCTCCTCTACCTTCCATTGGTCCCATTATCCCACAGTGATAATGATGGAAAGACAAATATAAAGCTCTAAGTGAAACAATGCACCATCAAGTTCAAGTTTAGACACCTGATCAGATATGATACCCTAATAGACAAAGCTCTGTTATTCTAAATTGCTTCAGAATAAACTGCTCGGTTTGGGAATGAATTCTCCTGAGATCTCACAGAGCAGATCTGCCCTATGTAGCCTCCTTTATCTTTGTTGTCTACCTTTGAGGTACATGTCAGCACAGTGAGTTGTTGTTATTATTATTATTATTATTATTAACAGCAACCTGAGTGAGAGGATTCTCAGAAATATATAACAAATGACGGGATCCTCCTGAGATTTTCTAGGAAAGAAACCTCCATCCATGCCTTAGTCCTTTGGGGATTTCAATTGTTCCCTCCATGAATCCTAAAACAGTTATAAGTTACAGCAAAAGAGATAATGTTCACCCAGCCAGGACTCTAAACAAGGGCCTAGAGAATTCTAGCAAAGGGTAACAATTTCCTCTTTTCTATCTCCACTGGATCCTCAGAGACATTTACCATAGCATTTATAGCACCTTACAGCATTTTTTTATATTCTGCACACACACACAAACACACACACACACACACACACACACACACACACACACATGTGTATAAATACAAACAATAAATGTTTCTAAAAGTGTGGTCGATATACAACCAATATCAGAATCATGAGTATGAAGGATTGACAAAAGAGCTTCCTGGAACCCACCCCAAGCTATCCAGAGTAGAATGTTTGGAGAGTGGGAAGTGGAATTCAGTCAGACAATAAAGTTCAACAACCATAGCTTTGAACCCTAAGTCTCTCAAGTGCAGGGAATATGTTTTAGCAGGAAAGAAGATATTTAGGGTCAAAGGAAAGACTTTTGAGATCTCCTGAGTTATCCCACTCAGGACAGATTCTGGTCCTTTCTGACCCATTTGGCCTGAAAAAACTCCAATATCCTATTTTTCCTATAAGGAACTCTGAAATATTTCACTTTGAAAATGAAGCTCCTGGTGAGCATAGTGCACAATTTCTCATTCTCACTGTCTGGAAAAAAGTCTTTGAGCAAGAATGAAAACTAGGATAATAATAGAATTGAGTTCCTGGGCTGTTTTTTAAAAAATTACTATTAGAACTAATCACAAAAGAATTTCCTAATACAATGTAGACTGGAACTTCTTAAAATAGAAATAATGAATTCAGATTTATTTTCAATTCATTCATTAATTCATCTACTCATTCACTTATTCATTTATAACTCAATAAATATTTAATAAGTACCTACCACATATGGGGCATTGATATAATGGTTAAGGATAAACAAGATAGACAAAGTCATTGCCCTTGGATGGTATACATCTGGTTCATTTATTCACTCATTCATTTATTTGTTAATTTCACTTGTTTAAAAAATTTACTAAACATGATTTGGAAGCAACTGGGTACTGTGATGCAGTTTTGTCATGCAGACATGAGAAGAACATCCATCTACTGAAATAACAGGAGAAGGCAAATATGCCTACCTACTATATGAGGAAAAATATAATAGGATGAATGTTTTACACAGTGGGCTTAAGAAATTGAGAGAAAAATGTCTGAACAGGTTGAATAATATCTAGTTAAAAATTTAGTCTAGGGGCACCTGGGTGGCTCAGTTGATTGAGCGTCTGCCTTTGGCTCAGGTCATGATCTCAGGGTCCTGGGATTGAGCCCCACGTTGGGCTCCTTGCTCTGCGGGGATCCTGCTTCTCTCTCTCTCTCTCTCTCTGCCTCCCTTTTCTGCCTACTTGTGATCTCTCTTTGTGTGTCAAATAAATAAATAAAATCTTTTTTTAAAAATTTAGTCTATGTTGCATCCCTATATGTGCATCTTCTTTTTCCATTTATTCACTCAATTACTCATTCTAAATATTCATTAAACACCTGATATGTACCAGCTGTCATACTGGATGAATATATACAAACAAGATCCAATCTATATCACTGAAAACCTCAGGGATTGAGAGAAATCAGGAGTACATGGCACATGCACCACTTCTATTCTCCTCAATCATGGCTAAAATCACTAATTACCACATTACCCTTTTCTGCTGAGCTTAAATACAGGCTCTGAATGTTCTACAACATGGAATTTCATGTAGGCACTTAACAAAAATTCAGTGTAAGAGATACTTGAAGAAGGGTTGAGACTTCCCAGTGAAAGCCAGTCTGGATCATGCAAGTCCTAGCTGATTTTCCAGCTGATCATAGATATAAGAGCACTGATACATTGAGCTTAGCTCAGATCTGCAAAATCTTTTGCCAATCTATAGACTTGTGAGAAATAATACATAGTTGTTATTTTAAGCCACTAAGTTTTGAAATGCTTTGTGATACACCATAGTAAGCTGACAAAGAATGTGGTGTTACATTTCGGTTCTGCTATCACTAAAACATAGCATATGTGACATTGGCTTTGGGTCAAAGAAGTCTACAGAGGCTGGAATGGTGAGAAAACATCTGAAGGAGACTAGGAAAATGGCAATGCATTTCATATAGTGTTGAGACAATCGGTAAAAGAGGAAATGTAGTAATGAGCTTTTGGATTTGAGCAATGAGATTTCTAGGCAAAATGTTGAAAGTGGTGACCATTCTTGGTGGTCACATTTGGTAAACTGCTGTAAGAAGGAGAAGTTCTAAAGAAAAAACTACCTACATCATAAGCAAAAACATAGGAAATAGAGAGGGTTTGTGATTTTCTGGCAGGGAACATCAAACTATTCTTCATCCCTAGCCTCCCTAGGGAGTAGAAAACTTCTCACAGTAAAATATAGCTTCGGGACAAAAGATGAAATCACAGGTGTGGTTATCAGCCCCTTTGTAAATATCTGTGAAAGAATTAAGGCAGGACTTGATGTAATGAGCACTGGGTATTATATGCAATTGATGAATCACTGAACTCTATCTCTGAAACTTAAAAAAGAAAAAAAAAAAGAATTAAGGCAGGGCCTAAGAATTTCTCTGCTATATAAAAAGGCTTATAAGGGTATTAAAGATGTGGCTTTTAGTTCACAGAATAGAATCACATCATTTTTAAAGGAAATCTACAATATTTATAATTCAGTTGGATTGGCAATGTTCTGTCAGTGTGGATTAAAAGGAATTGAGACTGTAGAAAAATGTCTCAAAATTGTGGAAAGACCTTCATGCCCCCAAATCTTCATAGGCAAAAAGCAGGAATATTTTCCAATATTTTCTCCAGAAATATCCCAGGAGGGTGGAAAAGAAACAACATGCCAGAAAGGTGACTCAAGAGCCATGGAAAACAATGGACAGGGAACCATTCCCAGGGAGCCAAGCTAAATAAAGTCTAATCAAAAAATATTCCCTATCTCCAGAGTAGGGGACACAGACAGCATTTGCTCAGAAAAAATTCAGAATTGCTATGGACCAGTGACTGCTGTAGTTTCTACTCTTCTCCTTTCCAGATTGGAAAATGTATACGGGTCATTCTGTTCTCATTTCATTACTATATGGTTGGTGTGTATAGGGCAGATGACTTTTTTTTCTCCATAGTATATAACTTTCTGGCTCAAGAGGCCTTATAAAAGCCTGAAGTAGATCACAATACTCTAGCCTTCAAGCATAATGCCAGGACTTGAGATATAGAAGTAAACATATTTCACATATGACAGCATATAAGTAATTGTGGCCAGAAAGCAGACAATGGCAAACTGATTGGATTAATGGCCCTAAGTTTTCACACAAACACACCCCCATATCCATGTTTTTGTTCATGTTTTCTCACTCTAACTCTGCTCTTGACCAGATGAGTTATTTTAGCCAACAGGAAAAATCTGACACCAGTAGAGACTCAAAAAAGATTTTATAAATTTCTGCCTTCTCTCTCTTGGTTCTGAACACTGCCATTAGAATACACTTGGGCTAGACTCCTGTAGGGAATGAGAGACAGGTAGAAAAGATCCAAGTGTTCTATCCAAACCTATAATATATCAAGCCATCTCCAGTCAATTTGTTGGGGATTAAGAATCCCAGTGGGATTAGAGAAACAAATGACTGATCTGTGAAACATAATCAAAGGAAAAACGTACTGGTCTTATGATCTAGTTGTGGAAGAGGAAGAGTGAAAATGAGGCATCAGAGATGGTCACAGCCCTGTCATTAATTTGCTTAAAAATTTTCAATGGCTCTTTGATAGTGTATATTATATCCCTACTAAAGTGTGAGTTCCATGAAGGACTGGGTCTTTTAAAATCACCATCATCAGTGGAGAGTCTGTTTCTCCCTTTCCCTCTCCCTCTACCCTTCCTCCTCTCCTCACACTCTTGCTCTCTCTAAAATAAATAAATAAATAAGTCTTTTAAAAAAGCATCATCATTATTCTCAAAAAGTAACATGTATTGAATACTTACTCTTCTTATATGTCAGGTGGTGTACTGAAAAACTTAACCTTCATTAATTGTCTTATTTGCTTTTTACAACAATCCTGGAAAATAGTAACGATATTATCCCATATTACAGCTGAAGAACTGAAGTCTAGAGAACTTAAAGTGACTTGCCCAAGGTCAGACAATTAGGACAGAGTAGAGTCAGAGTTCAAACAAAGGTCTGTCTCTGACTTCAAAGAACTTACTCTTAAATGCTACCTTATTCCGCTTTTCTTGTTGGGATCCTTACTAGTTCCTCAGTGCCAACTCAGGTTTCGCACATAGTAGATATAATACATATTTGCTTAATGAATTAATAAAAAATGAATAAAAGAATAAATGAATGAACAAATAAGTAAGAGAATGACAGTACCAATAACAGAGAAAAAAACTGAAAGGAAGACCTTGAGGAGTGGTAAAGAGACTTCGGGTGTTGTTACACTAATAAGAAAATGACAATCATATGGTATTTGTCTTTCTCTGACTGACTTATTTTGCTTAGGATAATAGCCTCTAGTTCCATCCTGAGGGGAAGTGGATGGAGGGATGGAGTAACTGGGTGATGGGTGTTAAGGAGGGCACTTAATGTAATGAGGACTGAGTGTTATATTCAACTGAAGAATCATTAAATTCTATCCCTGAAACTAATAACACACTGTATGTTAACTAAACTGAATTTAAATTAGAAAAATTAAAAAAAAAAGAAAATGATAATTCTTCTAGGTAGTCAAGAAGGAATTAAGAGAATGAAATTTGGGGAAAAGTTAAATAAACATTAGTTTGGGGCATGATCAACTAGGTTATTTACACAGAAAAGAATGACCTTTGCATATCTGGAAGCAGAAGGCAAAAAATAAAGGAAAAGCTCTGGGGTTTACTGCTGAGAAAGGGTATTTCACCAAGTTGTAGTCAAAGATGGCATGTTATAAAGCATTCTTCCTGAAGTAAACCTGCTTCCATGTGCACTGACCCTAATTAGCAAGAACAGCTGAGAATTCATTGATTAAATCTCTAGATGTACTTTCATTGTGCCAGAACCTTCATATACATTCCATAATTTAATCCTTACAGAAACACTCTAAGACTGATATCATTCCTTCCATTGTGTGGGTGCAGTTCAAAGTGAGAAAAACGTGGAGACATTTAAACTTAGATCTGTCTAACATTAAAACCCTTTCTTATATTCTTATTTTCTGCAAATAGAACTTTCAGACCACTAACTGAAAGAGAAAATTTCCTCCACAACTGTATGGTCAATTAATCTTTTAGAAAGCAGGAAAGAATATCCAATGGGAAAAAGACAGCCTCTTCAATGAACGGTGCTGAGAAAATTAGACACCAACATGAAAAAGAATTAAATTGGACCACTTTCTTACATCATACACAAAAATAAATTCAAAATGTATTGAAGACCTAAATGTGAGACATGAAACCATTACAATCCCAGAGAACATAGGCAGTAACTTCTCTGACATCGGCCATAACAACTTCTTACTAGATATATCTCCAGAGGCAAGGGAAACAAAAGTAAAACAAACAAACAAACAAACAAAACAAAACAAAACTATTGGGACTTCATCAAAATAAAAAGCTTCTGTACAGCAAAGGAAACAATCAACAAAATTGAAAGGCAATCTACAGAATGGGAGAAGATGTTCACAAATGACATATCTGATAAAGGATTAGTATCCAAAATAATCAAAATATATAAAGAACTTATAAAGTCCAAACCAAAAAAAATGAATAATCCAATTAAAAGATCCAGAGAAGACATGAGTAGACATTTTTCCAAAGAAGACATCCAGATGGCCAACAAACACAAGAAAAGATGCTCAACATGACTCACCATCAGGGAAATACAAATCAAAACTGCAATGAGATATCACCTCACACCTGTGAAAATGGTTAATATCAATAACAGAAAAAACAACAGGTGTTGGTGTGGATGTGGAGGAAAGAGAACCCTCTTACACTGTTGGTGGGAATGTAAACTGGCACAGCAATTCTGCAAAACAGTATGGAGTTACCTCAAAAAGTTAAAAAATAGAACTACCCTATGATCCAGCAACTGCACTAGAAGGCATTTATCCAAGGAATACAAAAGTACTAATCAAAAGGATATATGGACCCCAGTGTTTATAGCAGCATTATTTATAACAGCCAGATTATGGAAATAGGCCAAGTGTCCATTGATAGATGAATGGAGAAAGAAGAGGTGATACATCCACACACACACATATGCACACACTGGAAATTTTATTTAGCCACCAAAAAGAATGAAATCTTGTTATTTGCAACAACATGGATAAAGCTAGAGAGTATAATGCTAAGCAAAATAAGTCAGTCAGATTAAGATGAATACCATATGATCTCACTCATATGTGGAATTTAAGAAACAAAACAATCCATCACAGGGGAAAAAAGAGAGTAACAAACCAGGAAACGACTCTTAACTACAGAGAACAAACTGATGGTTTCTGGAGAGTAGGGGCGTAGGGGTATGGGTTGAATAGGAGATGGGGATTAAGGAGTGCACATGCTGTGATGAGCACCAGGTGATGTATGGAAGTGTTGAATGACTAAATTGTACACCTGAAACTAATATTAAAATGTAAGTTAACTGATTGGAATTTTATTAAAAATTTTTCAAAAAAGAAAATTTCACCCTTTTGCCTTCAGTGGGTAATGTTAAAGAGCAAACACTTTCTCCCCTCAAATAAATTTCCAAAGAGACAAAAGAATTATAAACATGTAATGTCCACAATAGCCAAACTGTGGAAGGCGCCAAGATACCCTTCAACAGATGAATGGATAAAAATGTGGTCCATATGTACAATGGAATATTACTCAGCATCAGAAGGGATGAATACCCACCATTTGTATCGACATGGATGAAACTGGAGGGAATCACGCTAAGTGAAGTAAGTCAAGCAGAGAAAGAAAATTATCATATGGTTTCACTCATATGTGGAACATAACCAATAGCATGGAGGATTACAGGGGAAGGGAGGGAAATCTGAAGGGGCGGGTGGGTGGAATCAGAAGGAGATGAACTATGAGAGACTATGGAACCCAAGAAATAAACTGAAGGCTTCAGAAGGAGGGGGTTGGAGGATGAGGTAACAGGGTGATGGGCACTAAGGAGGGCACATGCTGTGATGAGCACTGGGTGTTATATGTAACTAATGAACCATTGAATACTACATCAGAAACCAATGATGTACTATACAGTGGCTAACTGAACATAATTTAAAAAAAATGGTCATTTCCAGTCAGTTGAATGATTGTGTAATTACTCATCTTTATACTTGACTCCTTAAAAAGAAAGAGATTTACCCAACTTTGATTAAACTACCACAACATCTGAAAGACAATGTAACAGAGAAATAAAACAGCAGCAAATTGTTTTCTTCTCCAGCTTTGTGTTCTTATCCTTTTCCATTCTCAATTATTCTCCAAGCTGCCTATTTTGCCTATATCAGACTATAGGGTTTGACTAAGAATTTGGTCGTCTCAATTATAAACCCTTGAGTGGCACAAAAAGGCATTCTCTATGAAATGGATGCCAAGTCACATAAGGTTTTTGAGTGGAAAGTTGGAGTCTTTCCTGCACCAGTAGTTATATACTCTTATGTTAAGGGAAGGATTTCTCCATTCCTAGTAAGGGCTGGGATGGAGTCAAGAATCCTGTGATGGCCACCCCGTGGAGACACAGTTTGCTTGTTTTCCAATAAGCTGTTAGTCTGACTCTTTCCTGGAGTGTCAGTATAGACTTCACTGAACATAAGTATTCTCATTGCTGTGTTTAAAGTATTGTTATAAACAGATAACTTCTACCAGTGTTCCAAGGCCTTTCTGACTTTTGGCCTTGTTTTCATTTAAGGACATGCCTCACGTCCCCTAAGACAGTGTAGTTTCTTGAGGGCGGGAGCTCTCTAAATAGGAGTTTGTGTGGTGACAAGATGAAACTGAGAAAGGAGTCTCAGACTCAGGGATTTATGACATAAAGTAGGGTAAAGAAGGAATAGGAGGCAGATCCTACTACTTTCCTGATAAGCCACCAGGGGTAAAAACCATGCAGAGAAAATGTAGCAGTCCAGGCAGGCAGGCAAGCAGTGCCATCAAAAATTCAGGCAGGTAGAATGTGATGATGATCATTCCAGACAAATGTAATATGAATAGACAGCATCAAAGAAGTAGCATGGTCCCAGAGGGCCTGAGCTTTAGGAATAGGACTCTAGCCATCAGGATACCAGAAGGGGTCAGCTGGTGACAAATACTGGCCCTGTTTTCAGAAGTACTAGGGTTCTAGGAAAAAATAAAGACACAAGGGAAGATAAGAGATAAGAACCCTAGCAGTGAGATATGACCTCAGCAATGGGGAGAGGTTGAGCTTGTCAAGGCAATCATGCTAGATTAGCAGAGAATATGAGATCCTAAACCTCATATTGGTTTCAAGGCAAGATTCAAGGCAAGACATCTCCCAGAGTCTGTGTGGGTACTCATCTTGTCTCAGAGAGGCATTGATGAGGTTAAGAGGGATTAAGCTAGTCCCTATACTGACTTGTAGATTATACATTTTGTATTCTAGCACAGGTTCAAATTCAGAACCCCGAGCATGTAGAAGGCACTTAATTATAATTTTACATAACTAAGTGTATTCTATGTGCTAGATACAAATCGAGGTGTTTGCTGTGTGTTATCTCATTTAACTACATCCTAAGAAGTATATATTATCATTCCCACTTAACAGACAAGAAATCCCAGGCAAAGGCAGATGAAGTAATTGCCCAAAATCAAGCATTTAATAAGAGGTAACACTGGAATAGATATAAATAGTTTGACATCAAAACCCAATCCTTAAACTCTATTGCCAATCTTGGTCATACATTTTATAAAGCTACCATTTGCTAGATTTATATGATGTGGCAGATTTTATGCTAGGTATTATAGGTATCATCGATGTCCTTAAAGAGCTTAGGTTATAGTAGAAAGATAAATGCATGAAAGATAGTAACACTTATTTCTGGGTTCTGATAGGATATTAGAAGATGCTATGAGATCATTCATGCTAGAACCCAATATTCCCTAAAGTGAGACTTCCTGAGGGAAGTGATGGAAGACAGTGGTAATGAAAGAAATGGAGAAAAAATAAAGAAAAAGAACAACTTACCCAAAACCCCAAAAGAAAGGAAAAGCATGATTTCTTTGAAATTACTAAAAGAAGCTTATGCAACACAAATGTAGAATATACAGGGAGGTGAGAGGAAAGGATAAGAGATGTCACCAGAGAAGTACATAGACCCCCATTGTGCAGAAGCAGAGAGGCCACATTCAGCAGTCCAGACTTCACCCTGAAAGGATTTCAAAGTAGAGTAACATGACCAGATGTGCATTTTGGGAAGTGAGTCTCAGTTCTATGTGGAAAGAAAGGATAGATAGATGGATAGAAAACCAATTCTTGCTCTTCCTACTCCATGAAACAGGCTCTAGTTGGTTGAATTGCTCTGACAGCCCATCTGTCCCTCAGTCTGCTATTAGGGCCTAGAGCCCAGAAGACAGCCCTGGAGGCAGAGTCCCAGCAAGAATGCTATCATATGGGCACAAGGACTTGTTTTCATTTAATGGCGGTTTCTTTTCATGGCCCTGCATGTTCCCATCCCAGCCAGGCAACCTCCTTTGGTTCCTGAGACTCTATGCCCAGCTTTTATAGCTCTGACAAGTCTTCTACAACCCTCCACCACTACTTTAGTAACTATAAACATATGTTTTCTGTTCTCCCCACCTCCCTGCAGTAGAACCACAGGTTGTGTCTTGATGCAGAGAAGGGGCACAACAGATGTCTGGAATGCTTAGTGTAATCCCAGTCACACAAAAGGTCTTGGCCTTGTGTGATAAATCATACCTTCCACATCTGTGAGGGGAAGAATTGAAAGGGTGCATCTTTTCTTCTGTGTGTGGCCAAATGGTTTTCTCCCAGCATTAAACAAGCCTATTTGAGGCACAGGTTGGCCGGGGTCACTTCCTTTCCTATCACACACATTTTAACAACCCAGGTGCTCATAGAATATAGAGTTCTACAGCTGATAAAAAGACACAGCTTTGAAGAGCCTTTGTTAATGCTTTTCAGAAGGAATTACATGTAGAAAATTCTAATCATTGCATTGAATGTATGCCATTATTTGTGTTTCTACCACCTTCTTTGTCATATGTACATACCTTTGTACACTTTTACCCCATCTTTTCCTCCATGCAGAGAATCAAAGAGGAGAGAGGGGCCTATAGTTGTTATCCACCTTGGGTACCTATAAACAAAACAAGAGATGATAATTTTAGGTCTTTCTCACAAGGCCACGCAGACTAGAAATAGAAAAGGCAAATGTTTAGAAAGAATAAAACAAGCAATAGGCTAGACATTTTTACTTGTCTCTGTAAGACTAAGTCTTTTTTTTTAACTTATTAGCAAGATTAGTATAAGACAACGTTATAGCCATTATGACTACAAAAATGATATGATGTTAGCATTACATCAAAATGACAGATGCAAATGCCAGGAGGGAGAACATCCGGAACAGTATAAAGAACTCTAAAAATGCAAACTATAATGGCTAGGGTTTTCATTAGCCCCATAGAACTATGACATCCCACCTCTAGTCAATATTCTATCATCCATAATCAGAGCAGTGATGAAAAGAAACATCTAACTTGCATGAAACTTGATAATGAAGCAATCTTACTTTCCTGAGACAGAGAGAGAGAGGAGGAAAGGAAGGAAGGGAGGGTGAAAGAAAGGAAAGAAGGTGAAAACGAAGGAAGAGAGGGAGAGAGGGAAGAAGGAAGGAAAGAGAGAGAGAGAGAGAGACAGACGGAAAGCAAGCAAGCAAACAATAAAGAGAAAAGAAAAAGAAAGAAAGAAATGGGGGCCACTGATAAAGCAAAGATGATATAATAAAGCTCATGCACTTTATTCACATGGAAATGTTCCTGGGGCTCACACTTAGAGTTGATTTGCTTATATTTTAGGCACAACTTTAATGAGCATGATTGTTTAGTTTCCCAGTTCAAGGTATCCTGGAGGCAGCAGGTCACTAGGAAGACACACACTGGCAGCATCAGAAAGTGACAGCTGGCAGCCTGAGACTTGATGACAGGAAAACTCTGAAAAGTTGATACCAGAACTCCAAACCGGAACCCCTACAGGTTCAAACACAGAGCCCTGAACTCAACAGGCTCTCTTACAGCCCTTTAGAATAATTTATGATTGAGTCATCAGAGAAAGATCAAATTAGAATGTTATATTTAATAAAGCAGAGAAGTATACATATATTTCCAAAGATGTTCACCAGAAATAGTTTAAATGAACCTATTTTTATACATATGAACTTTGTAACCAGAACAACTCATTTCCGTAATGTTCTAGATAGGTAGCTGACATTTTACTGTACATTGGTTACTTCTCAATTTTAATCCCAAGCCACCTGCCCTTCTTGATCCTCACTGGCCAGGAAGCCATGCTTAGGAAATACAATGTGTTTATGCTAGTACTACCCCAGGCTCAGCAAAAGGAGGTTTATAAATTTACTACTACCCGCCGCCAAAATAAAATCACACACTGCTACTCCAGCGCTACATACATGATTCCAGACTTACTGTGCTGCTGCTTGCCGCCAATCATATGTAATATATGTTACTGTATGTGCTGATCAAGTTTAAATCCAATTTCAGCTAGCCATTTAAGAAGATATGCTTCTAATCTAACAATCCAAGCTTTTTGTGATTTGATTTGTCTTTGAATCCCTTGTACTGGATTCTCAAGAAATCAAATTATTATCACCCAATAGAACTGAACTCTTGAATCTAGAAGAGAAAGACAATAGACTGGGGCCTAGAAGATGGAGCAAGAATCTATGTAAGTGATATTCTGCATGATTCTTTTCACAAATGTTAACAAAGGAAAAATCAGGTCAAAACCAGAGCAAGCTTGAGATTATTCTACTGTACAAATGGTTAAGGTTTCTAGATATTCTCAATACTTGAAGTAAGAATGAAAAGGAATAAAAGGCAAAGGGTAGGTGTACAAAACCCAGAAACCCCATTCCCTTGAGGATAGCATGCCAAAATTTTGAACATAGTGTCAAGGGGGATATAACCCTTTGGAGGTAAGCTTTGCAAAGCCATTCATAAAAAGTCCCAGTCAGTGTTGTAGGTTGGAGGAAAGGAGGCATAGCAGTCTGAACAATGCTGCAGAGATGAACAACCCCAAAATTTCAAAGCTTAAAACAACAAAGGTCTCTTTCTTTCTCGTGCTACATTTTCACTGCCAGTCAGCTGGGACTCCGCTCTATGCCGTCTGCTCTCCTCACTCCGGGATCTAGGCTAACAGAGGAGCTATTATCTGCTCCTTGCAGTTCACAGTGACAGAAAGAGGGAGTAGCAAAGCACATGTGGGTTCTTCAAACCTCCACATGGAAATGACCATGCTCATTTCTCTCACATTTTATTGGTCCAAATAAGTCACAAAATGAAGCCCGACTTTTAAAGGAGTAGCAAGTACTCCTTCTTCAGGGAGGGGCTTCAAATATTGATGTGCGGGAATGCAGTCACTACAGGCAGTAGGGCAGAAATGACAAGCTGTCCGCCAGAGGCGAGGGCTTTTCACATGAGCCTCCATAAAAATCCTGTGGAAGGCTTATTAAAATGCCCTGGCCCCACCTCCATTCTTCCTAATTTAGTAATCCTGGGTAAGCCCCAAGAATGTGCATTTCTAACAGATTCCCAGGTGAATCTGATGTTGCCTGTCCATGAAGCATACTTGCTAGAGAAGAGATACATAGCTGTTGCTGGGAAGCAGCTGCCCAGACAGACGCTGTATGTCCCAGCCCACCCTTGCATCCCCACGGGGCTGAAGGACTAGTGCTCACCAAGGAAATATGACAAGTGATGTGGGTCACTTCTTGAAGTAAAGTGGTTAAAAACCAAAGATCCCTTTCTCCCACTCCCTTCTCCCATATGCTTTTGACATGTCGATGACCAGAGTGACACTGCAGATTCTTCAGTCTAAAACATGTTTCCCCTCTGACAAGAAGCACCTGCATCAGATTACTACGGGAGAGAGAACACATTTTTATCATGCTAAGCCACTGATATTTGGGGGTTTGTTTGTTACAACAGGTAGTATTACCTTAACTAACATTGGAGAGGATGGGAAGAAGGTTAAGAGAATCTTGGCCACGTCATTCAACATTGCCTCTCCTTCAGCTAAATGAAGGAAACCTCTCCTGCCTCCTTAACTTCTACAAATGTCACTTTCTTTGATCCCCATAATTATATCTCTTTTCTTCTCTAAGTCCCTGTGGTATCATAAAATTAAACAGATTAGGATTAGGAAGTAGAAGAACTCAGAATCATTTTAATTCCTGCCTAAGGTCCTAGCTATAATTCACTTATTTACAGTTTGGTCATTCATTTAACAAAACCTTACTCAGTGCCTATATACATATGTCTAAGAGATAGCCCTGCCTCCGAAAATGGCATAGGCATTACCTCAGCCCCTCCCATGATCATGGCAGATATCAAAAATCAAAAAAAGTACTTTTTCTCTCTGGGTTCAGGGAAAGCCTCAGAATCCTTTACAGCAGAATGCTCCAAAAGCCATTACAAATAAATCCATAATGGTGGTTTTATCATCTAAAAAAATCAATATATATCTAAGTTGTTTCTATTTGTTTCTCAATAAATGGGTTTTTCAAAGAGGTTTGGCTTCATGTGGTCACTGATTTCAATCTACTTCTAATATATTTTCCCGAGTAATAGAAACTATAAAGACCAAGCTACATTTGCCACTAAGTTTCCACATTGATTTAGGTTTCACTAAGCAGATACACCTGCACAAAACCTGAAATGCAGAAATCAACACTGTGGGATTATAGCACTTTACATGAAGAGACTGGACTGTCCAGCCAGTATCACTACAGAAGTGTTTAGTTCTCTTGAGGCAGCTGTGAGTAAGGTTCGATAGGTTAGTACCTAGCATCAAAGCTACTGAACAGCAGGTGTCTGTGGCAGTCAGATTTCTTGAAACAAGTCCCTTGGTGTGGTTTGGCAGCTCATCAGGCTGCATTCTTTCTGAATAAGCAGGACCTATGCTTGTTTCCATCTTTGGTCTAGGTGAAAGAATCTCTTATTCTTGGCCCAACACTTTCCAGGCTCTTGCTCTGACCCTCTTCTGGCCATCCCCTAAATGCTGAGTGAGGAGAATTTGGGGCCAATGAGACATACTTAACTGGAGCTCTAGCCCCGGACTGTGCCCAGGAAATCATGGACCCAGATTCCTTACCTAAATGGCCCTGAACTTGCTTCCAGAGTCTATGTGGGTCTCTTTCCTGGGGCTCATTCTCCTGAAAGTGAACCAAAGCACCACTGTGGGCACCTTTAGGTCCGAGGGTGGCCACAGGGCAGCTGGCTTCCAGGGCTATAGATAGAGCTTGGATATGAGGGGTGTAGTGTCCACACATATGCCAATAAGAGTCCCTTGGAGCACAGAATGAAGCCAGAGATTAAAAACAAAACAAAACAAAACAAAACAGGAGGGTGGAAAATCTGGGTTGGGGACTGGGTCATGTTTTCCCATACCATTATGCTTTGGTGAGAAACCCAAAAGAGCCAAAATTTTAAGCTCTATCTTGACCTCCCAGGTCATTTAGGAGGTAACTTTCTCAAAGTGGGGACAAAGCACGCATTTTATTTAACAAACTGAAGTTGATGTTTAACTTTTAAGTACTTAGACGTGTTACGTGGGTATCAGTTTGTACTTCTGCCCCAGATCCCACAAATTTTAGTAGCATGACTACTCAGTTCTCTAGCCTCTGACATATTCTGCAAACTACCTTATGCTCTGTAATAAACATTCTGCCTAAACTACCCAGAGTAAAGTTTGTTCTCTAAAACCAAGAAATCAGTTGTTACAGTTCCCTAGATGTTTAGAAAGGGGTGGTATTTTCCTTTTGATGTAGATAAATACACATCAGCTCCAAAAATATGGAACTCTTCCAGTATCAACCATAGCTTGGATTTGTTGTGAGTGACTCTTCCTGATCCCAAGGCTCTGTACTGTAGCAGCAATAGTATTGGTGTTGAATGAGAGTTTAGGTTGGAGACCCAGCTCCAACACTAACCCAGGGTGTACTTTGAACAAGCCATTTTTAACCTCCCTAAATCCTGGGAGGTTTATATGTGTATATGTGTACATATACTTCATTGAATGCAGATCTAACATTGCCATTTCTAACACTGAACCTAAAGAAAAGAGTTAATAATAGCTGACAACTTAGGTATATTCTTCATGGTATATTCTCCAATGCTTTTTCTTTTGTTTACTTCAGAAACATCTGCTCCAATCACTTCCCTCTGGAAAACCAATTCCACTGTCTTAAGTTCTGGCTTCATTAGGACATATTTCTAGAAAGTCATTCAAATGTTTCCATTTGTCAATTCCATTTTGGTACTTCAAGTTCTAACTCCTTATGCTACAGGAAACCATTTTCTTCCTTACTTGCTATTTAAACTCTTCAAATGTTTGTCAAGCATTATTATGTCATACTCACCCTACTCAGGGACTTAATCACACACTCCAGGCACTTCAAGACATATTCATTTTCTGGAGTATCCAATGACATGATCTGCAATAGCAGAGATAAGGATTCAGGCACTTAGGGTCCTCTTGGGTTTCTTGATTTTTTGAATATTAAGGAATTTTTCAGAGTTAGTCCTATAGCAATGCAAGTTTCAAATAGCTTTCATAACATGATGTATTTTCTTTCCATTATGCTTTTCAGATTAAGAACCTACTACAACAG
>ML103655.1:0-35864 GCA_003697995.1 Taxidea taxus jeffersonii | reverse complement strand
AGCCTATGCTAACAGGAAGATAAGCCTTCTGTTTCTGGCTCAGAAACTTGGAAAAGGGAACATTTCAAAAGTCATTTTATTGGCATATTTCAATCAAATGCCTAAAAATCCATGATGAGATGAGCAAGGACTGCATTAGGCAACTTCTATTTTTTAAAGATTTTTCTAGTTTCCAATGGTCTCTACCAGATGGTCCTGTAAACATTCCCCCCAAAAAAGTAACTATCAATTAGAATTGCAAAACCATTGCAACATGGCATCAAACAGTTAAAACTACATAGAACCTTTGGGGAAAAATGCTTTAAATTTTAGAAACAATTGATACACCTGTAGGTGCTGTGGCTGGGAGCTTGTGAATGTTGGCCCCATTCCTTGTCTTTTTTGGGCTCAGTTCTCTGATGGAGAGACTGAACCCTATAGTCTGTGTTTCTCAGGATCCCAGATCAGCTGTCTTCTTTTGACAAAGAAAGACACAGACCAGAGATTGAATGGGGTGGGAGAGCGCAGCCAAGGCACTTCTCCTCTCTACCTACCTGAGAAGGCAGCTTCTCAGCAATTGCTTCTCCTCTATGGCTCCGGCTCCTTGGTTTCATTGTTTGACAAATTTGTCTTAGCTTCCATTTAATAACTCCCTGGGCAGGAGTACTGCTACATGTTTCATCTTTCTAGCCTATAGATGGTAGTGGTTTCATGCTGCTTAACTCTGTTTAACTCTGTTACTTTAGCTCTCAGAAATTCCATCACCTATTTGATAAATTCCCTGAATTAAATTCACTCTGTTGAAAAGTCTTAAGGTGGTTTCTGCTTTCTTGGTTACACTCTGATTGATAATATAATGGACTGACTTTTGAAACAATGCACATGAATGGTAGTGCAGAAATAGGAATGTTAAGGAACTGGGATATAATAAATCACTTTATAGATTTTATAGGACACTACATGAAATGAAGCATAAGTTGTGGAAAAACTGCCCCAGCAAGAAGACTAAATTAGAGGCATCAGTAAATTCTGGGGACTTGATTGGCCTTTTTCTTTATTTTTTCTCTCCAGGTAAAATAATATGTAGGTGAGCAGTGAAAGCAACAGTAATCACTGATCTATTTACAATTCTGATTTTGGGCCAGTAGGTCTATTATTTAGTATAGTCTGCATTAAGATGTTCACTAGAACATCTCAATGAAATATCTGAAAACATTACATCTGGCTTGTTAACAAAACAAGTGCCAAATATGAAATAAACCAAATTCACAAAAACTTTTGCCTTCATTTTGATCTCATTCTTTCATTTACTCAATGAGTACCTGTGATGTGTCAGTCA
Organism: Taxidea taxus jeffersonii; assembly: GCA_003697995.1. Classification (NCBI taxonomy): domain Eukaryota; kingdom Metazoa; phylum Chordata; class Mammalia; order Carnivora; family Mustelidae; genus Taxidea; species Taxidea taxus. The sequence continues at coordinate 34,546 of ML103655.1, read as the reverse complement.
CTCTTCTACATCCTACAGTCCCTGAATAAAGAGCAAAAAAAAAATAATCCCTTACCTGTGTGGAGCTTATGGTCTGGAGTGGGTGGAAGTGGTTATTTAGGCTGATAGCAACCAACAGGGTGAAAACCGTCATAGGAAAGACAGCCAATCCACACTTAGATTTTTTTTTCTCTATGTTATTTCTGTCAACATTAAGACCTAAAAGGAAAACAGAGATTGTTGTCTTACTTTCTAAAATACAGTTGTAAAAGGGTGCTGGATTTGAAGTTCGACAAGTTTTGATTTGAGCTCCAATTCTTTACTTTCCTGATTGTTTAAATTATCATGCTTATGAAAGATCACTTATATAAGCTCCCTGAAGTAATATTAAAAATAGAAAAATGTGTTGAGAATAGAGATATTTAAGTTTGGAAAACTGAAATTAGTGAATAGCTCTCATTTTCATTTTATTTTTAATTTCCAGCAAATGACCATAATGTGTTTATGGACTTTTGTTAGTGTTCCAAATTTGGGGGATTTTAGGTCATTAGTTTTTCAGGTATATTTTTCTGTCCTATTCAATCTCTCTACTATTGTGGCTCCAATTACAGTTTCTTTAGACCAGTTTATATGGTCTCTTGGGTCACTAACAATATATTCTTTCTTTTCTTTAAAATATTTTTTCTCTCCATTCTTCGGAGTAGATAATTTCTATTTTCCTATCTACAAGTTCACTAGTCTTTCTTTTTTTATTTTTTTCCAATTTCCAGGTTGGTGTTAATACAATGCAATCAATTTTTTTTTAATTTTTAAATCAATTTTTAAATTTTAGGCAGTGTATTTGTTAGTTCTAGAATTCCATTTGGTTCTTTTTTATAGTTTCCATTTTTCTGAGATTTCCCATTGTACATTTCCTATATACATCTTTCCTTTTAAATTCTTAAATATATTTATAATAGCTCATTAAAAACTAGTGCTGCTAATTCTAACATCTAAGTCATCTGGGATTTGTTTCTTTTGTCTGCTTTGTTTCATAATTATTGTTCACATTTATCTATTACTTTATATATCCAGTATTTTTAAAAATTTTATGCAAGACATTTAAGATTACATGACACATATGCACATATATGTATATATACACATATACATTTAAGTTAAATCACATACAATGAATGTGATTATTTCATCTTCCTTTAAAAGCTACTAAAAGTTTTGTTCTGGCAGGCAATAAAATTCCTCCTTCTTTTAAAAGTCTCACAAAAGTCTCATTTTCCTTCAAATACATCTGACCACCTCCTTCCACCATAAAAATTATCACATCTATCGCCAAGAGAAAAGAGTCTTTACAAATGAACAGCAATTCAAAAGTCATAGAATTTGAGATCCATTTCATCCTTTTATTTTAAGGGTATGTCTATGTGGAGAACTCACCATACAAATTTGCATATATATTATTTCGCATTACCTATAAAAATTATCTCCTGTAAGAAAGTAACACAAATCTTTTTATGAAGTGTAAATATCCTTTCCAAAATCAGTTTCAAAAAAACATCCTAGTTTTAAAAACATCTTAATTGAGAAAAAGAATCATAATTCTAGGGAAAAAGTATTATTACTTTCATGGAGCCTAGAATTAGAAGAAGTAAGAACAATAATTTGGAGGTTAAAAAAACAAAACTATTTGGTAATCTCTGTTTGGATGAAATATTTTTGAGGACTATATCTGCCCATATTTGAATAGGTGTGTTTTCCCAGTTTGAGCTGAAGATGTAAAACCCACATATTCAATAGTATTTTTGTTTTGTTTTGTTTTAAAAGAAAACCATATGTGTTGTAAAATTTCTTTTAAATACTTAAAAACATAAAGAAAAATTTTAGCCTTCTCAGAGATAAATAACTCAACATATTAAGGTATGCCCTTGAAGTTTTTTTATTATGTGTGTGTATGAAAATACATGTACCTATATATAATATATTACAAAACTGGAATGATGCCCTCGACATGATGTACCTTATATATGTCACTAAAAACACATCATGGCCTTTTCCACATCATTAAATAGTCTTTGACAAAGGTGATTTTTTGGATAACATTTTATTGTATGGACAATTTACTTATCCATCACCCTATTACTAGAGATTATATTGTTTTCAATATTTTATTATCAAATAAATTAAATAATTGTTCCCATATATGATTATTTCCTTCTAATAAATTTCTGAAATGGAAATGGTGGGAAGAATGGAAATAAAAATAGCAGTACATCAAGCCAGTGTAATGTAGAGAGAAAATCTTGAAAAACAGAAATGGAGAGTGGTTTTAGCTAGCATTGTTTTCATAGCTGAATTGAAAAGGAGGGCATGCCAAAGCAACAGGCTTTCATAAAATAGTTGCTCTGTGTTTCAAATAATCATTGGAAAATGGGAGCTGAGACTGAAGACTTGTAAAGTTACAGCAGAATTTCTTGTCATATATGCTGCAGAACATAGGTTGTGTGGGATTTTCATAAGTGTTACATTAGGGAAGTGTTCTGAGGTGTAGTGACTTTGACAAATGCAGATTTAAAGACAAATAAGATTTTTGCTATTATGTTTTACTGCAGGACTTCCCAGAACCTTTAATGTTCTTGTATGCTTTTTAAAACACCAAACAGAAACTATAATATGAAACATTTCCCAAGTTTATTTAGCCACAGAATCTTTTGTGCACTAAGTATCTTGAGGGAAGAGTGTTCTGTGGAACACCAGATTGAGCAAAAGTACTTGAACGAAATTGAGGAAAAGTAAATTACAGTCAAGGGCAGTGGAAAAACCACATCAGATGACGTTAGATTAAGTTAAATTGTTTTATGGCAAACACTGAATGTTTTGAAATCTTGCTTTCCATTTAAATTCCTTATCTCTTTAAAAATGCCACATGATAATTGACTCTCTCTGCTTGACTTATTTCACTCAGCATAATCTCTTCCAGTCCCATCCATGTTGACACAAAAGTTGGGTATTCATCCTTTCTGATGGAGGCATAATACTCCATAGTGTATATGGACCACATCTTCCTTATCCTTTCATCTATTGAAGGGCATCTTGGTTCTTTCCACAGTTTGGCGAATGTGGCCATTGCTGCTATGAACATTGGGGTACAGGTGGCCCTTCTTTTCACTACATCTGTATCTTTGGGGTAAAGAGGAGAAGGGAGTTGAGGGAATTTGGAGGGGGAGATGAACCATGAGAGACTATGGACTCTGAAAAACAATCTGAGAGTTATGAAGGGGCGGGGGGTGGGAGGTTGGGGGAGTCTGGTGGTGGTATTATGGAGGGCACGTATTGCATGGAGCACGGGGTGCATAAACAATGAATTCTGTTACACTGAAAAGAAATTAAATTTTTAAAAAATGGGAACGAAACTTAAAAAAAATGCCACATGAGCTGCATTCTTGTTTTGTTAGTACATAGCTCTACACAAAAGTGGACTGTGAATTTTTCTCACTGTGACAGGTTTTTCTGGAGGCTATAGCATATAGTGACAATGTCCCAACCTAGGAGTAAAACAGAGTGGTAGGTTATGCCATTAGCTAAACTGTGACCTTAGAAAATTAATTCAGGCTCCATGAAATTTGCATGGCAGGGTATAGGTATATAATAAGTGGTTGGTTCAATGAATGATTGGATCCTGATGTTCACAAACTTTTCAGTCATTCTCACCTGGTATTATTCATGGACTTCAGGAAGATCTAATCAACTTCTCTGTGATTGGTCTTACAAATGTTAAGCTCTAATGGTAAACTTTTTCTCAATTTAAGATCCACAGCATTTTTAATAATGATGTTATACTGTAAAGACATAAGAGGAAGACAGTTATTCAACTTCCCAACAATAACTAAATGTTATATGTATTTCTGTCCTGCCTTTTACCTAGACAGATATTTGTGTCCCGGGGATCAGGGACCTTGCTCAGCTACATTTTCTGCATAAACTCCATGGTTCTAGGTTGGCCTACGGTTTATTTGTCTCACAACACAAATGTTTAACCTGTTACTAAGCTTCAGGGAACCTTTGAACCTGAGAAAATTGTATATAAACATTTTCTCTTTATGTGAGAACATTCATCTTTCTGGAGACACACCCCATGGAATAGCTTTTCAAATGGCATTTTCAGTCCCTCAAAAAAGCTAAAACTTACTGCTTATACCTTTCTTAAGGTTTTTGAAGAGGTACATGAAGAATAAAATGAGGCATAAATTAACGCCTGAGTTCAAAATTCTGGTCTAAGTTACTGCTATAGTGATTTACCCATCATCAGAATAAGTGGGAGTAGAAACATCAGGGTACAGAAATCAGCATGATTGTAAAAAGAAAAAAAAAAAACTATTTAGAAAAAATATATATATGTATATATATTTTTTTAAAGAGGCATTTTCTCTTCCTCTTACCTTCCCAAGGTCCCAACTGCTGCATGGAAAACAAAACAAAACAAAAAACAAACCCTGTAGGAAAAATGTCTTAATGATACATTATAAAAATTGCTATTAACCAGATAGAAGTGCCATCATTTACAATATGAGATAATATTTACCCATTTATTAGCTATGTTCCTAGATACCTTAAAAAAATTCTACAGGATGATCCAGTGTCATCTGAATATCTATGAAATAGTACACAGTGATTGTAATTTTATGGAAAAGATTTCTTGGAAAGCCTTCCTGTAGGATAATTTGGCTATCTTTAACTTAATCCTGATTAATTTTGCCATATGTTATCTTCTGCATGCTCTTGAGCTCGAGGTCCCAATTTATTAACCCCTATTCTAGATTTAAAATCATACATATATCTCCATGCTCCTCTGAACATTATTGTGTGATAGGTGATAATTGTCTAGTACTTAGTATGTGCCTCACAAGAAAGCCTGAGAAGATACAGAGATGGTTTACATCTGGAAGTTACATTGCCTTAAAGCAGCCTCAAAAGAAACAGCAAAGCTCATGAAGAATAATGTTCATCTTCATGCTCATTCATTCATTCATTCATTCACTCATTCATCTACTCAACAAATGTTCATCAAGCCTGCTCTCTGTCAGGCCCTGTTCCAGGTTTTGGACACAGAGAGATGAATAGGATACAATCTCATCAGTAGTAGGATAGGTTGAGAAGAGTTTGGAAAGACAGTGTGACAAGTACCACTGACTGAATCCAAGTTCCAGAAGCAAAGAAATGGGACTCCTAACCCAAAGGTAACATTTAAGTGGACACTTGAATGAATGGGAAGTAACCAGGCAATAAGCAAGAGGAATGTTTTAGACAGAGGAAGCAGCAGATGCAAAGACCCAAAGGCAAGATGCATATTTGGGGAGCTCCAAGTAATCGTCATCAGATTCAAGGTGGGGGTAGTAGTGAGAAAGGACAATGGAGAAGTAGTAATTAAGATATAGATTTGGAAAGGTCTTGAATGACATTTAAGGATTTAGACTTTGTACTGAAATCAGGAACATGGAGACTATAAATTAGGGGAAGGAGATGCATAAAAATATTTATATTTGATGAGTATCTTTCTGGCTACAGAGCATAAAAGGAGTAACAGAAAGCCAAGGAGATCAGTTAGGAGGTTGCTTCAGCAATCTAGACATGAGGGAAGGAAATTCATTGGAGAAACATTTGGGAGGGAGGATCCATGGATTGAATTGACTTGTTGCTGCAGTGAGGGAAATGGAAGAGGCAGAAGGAATGTTATTATTCCATATTCTGACTTAGTTAGCTATTAGATAATGGTGATATTCCCTAAAACAGGGACCAGACCAGGGAGAACAAGTCTGCTCACAATTTTATTGACCTGGAATCTTGCATATTTTATAGAAGTTCTGGAAACTACCAAAGCAGGCTTGCATAGGCTTTGAAAGGTTGCATGCAAAGAAATTGGATGCTTGCCTTAGGTAAGAGTTAAACATATCTATTTCAATTTCACTGATAACGAAACAAATGAATCAACATATACAATAAGATGAAGCTTTACTTTATTGTTTAAAATTGTATTTTTTTCCATAGAGACCCTGAATCATATTGAAAGTAAGATAAAAGATGTTACAGTAGTAACCTCTCTGCACTATCCTGGAAGTATCCTCCTATAAGAGTGATTTGGCCTATAAAGTTTATGAATTACAAGGGAACAGAATCTTCTTGCATTTTTTTGGGGGGGGGGGGAGTTTTGTTGTTTTTGTTGTTTTTAGTCTCTTTTAGCCAGCCAAGATGAGGATGATATCTTCATCAAAGCCAAGTAAGAGCTCCCCTCATAGTTCAGGAAGGACCAAGTGCAGTTTTGAAGAGCACTAGGAATTCATTCAGCTCCTTAATCCCCAAATATAGCATAGGTTGCCTTGTAGGGATTTCACTGGTGCTACAGTTTACAATTCTCATTTCAAAGACAAAGTTTAGAAAAAGACATTAAATAAATGAGATAGCAGTCACCAAAACAATTACTCAATAAAAGAGCAGAGATTAAAAAACAGTAGGGTCAACAAAAGGAAAAACATAAATCAGACAAAAGATGAGAGAGGACTAGTGAGTTCTCTTCTCTAAATTTGAAAAAAATGAAAAGATTTTTTTTTAAATCCTAATGACAATTAACTAAGAAAAAATAGGTTAAAGAATTAATTCTCCAGGGAAGTATACAGTTAAAAGCCCCCAAATGGATCCCCCCAGGCATATATTCTTAGGAAGAAAGCTATAGTCAGCTGATTCTTCCTCCAGGCAAGGAACAATAATACCAATGAAAATAATTGATTCCGTAACTTAGGCATTTCTTCAAACCAAAATCATTATTAGTATGGCAGTCTCACTTCCACTTGAAATCAGTCAATTTTTGTCAAAATAGAATAGCAACACACACCACTAGGCATGTCATTTATTTGTGGGGAAATTTTGCCAAGTAAAAATCTATTGTTTGCTGTAATGCAAATTTGTTAGCTATTTTTAAAACAGAGATTGGTAATGAGTTCCTCTTGACAGCTGTTCACACACACAGATTTTTGCTCATCTTAGTCCAGTGGAAATCTTGCAGTTGAAAAGACTTCAAATAAGTCACTGCTCTCAAGTGTTTTCAATTCTGTTCAATTCAGTGGTGAATGAAGCTGGTTAGGAGGGAAACTGCTTGTCTTTCCAAATTTAGTGTTCTGAAAACACATTGTTGTAGTTAGTTAACATTACATGAGCCATCTAAATTTAGCAAACATTTTCATTCCCTTGCCCAAGCCCACCCACAATAGTGGATGGAACTTAGATTTCATCCACACTCTTCTGGATAATGTAAACCCCTTGGGTTCTAGGAAACCTGCTGAGCAAGAAAGCTGAATGCAAAAATGGCAAAAAAAAAAGTCTCTTTCAGACTTAAAGAGAGGTGGGGTGGAGGGGCAACTAAGACTACATTGACTAATCACAGTTGGCTTTTAAACTCTTTGTCACCCTAACCACATTAGATCTCCTTTGTCTGCCTGAGGAAAACCCGGAAAAATGCCTAATTATGGGGATTACACTTGCTCTTTATTTGAGGAACTAGCCCTCAGCACTCACTGTGCCTCTTCTGTGAGCTGAAGGTCAGTTCAGGATGTCATTGCTCCCCTCCATGTTGATGACTGTGAGTGCAGTCATGCTTAAAAATTTGTAGGTATTTAAGGGATAATTTGGATTACAGAGGTGACATGGAAACTACCTTGTACAGTATAGGACTGTTGCAGGGAAAAGAAGAGAAAACTTGCTTCATAAAACACCATGCATAGTAGGTTGTAAAGTTATGATTGAACAAGTAAATTGTGGCCATTTCTAAGCAAAAGGCCAAGTCTATGATCCTGAATCAAAACTGCATAGCAATTTTTCTCAAATTTTACTGCTTAAGTACATTAAAGAATGTGAGGAGGAGGAAAAAAATGATCTAAGATTAAGAAAAACCAGGTCACTGTAGGAATTTCTTTGTAGTCACATGTCCTATCTTAAAAGCTCAACAAATTTTATACTCTATACTGTAGTATATAAACATTTAGTGTATGGCTTCAGGTACCATCCTGCCAAATAAGTTGAATAACATGGCAATCTGTCATTCTCTCTGTCATGTTAACTGGAGAAAAGTTTAGAAAAAGCCTTTGTAAAGGACATATCTACCTTGAATTTATATATTCAGTGTTTGTGTAAATTACATGTAAATTTTTTAAATTCTATTTTTGGAATTTCATTAACAATCAGTAGATGCATTTTGATGTTTTCAAATGATTAGAAAGATTTTCTACCTTAATATATTGAGCTCTATATTAGGGGAGGAAAGCATATAATGAATAAGCTAAAGTAACCTTGTATCAACCACTTGGCATGTATCTGTCACTACTGTAGTATAGAATTAGGTATTAAAAAATTGCTAACTGGGGACGCCTGGGTGGCTCAGTTGGTTAAACGGCTACCTTTGGCTCAGGTCATGATCCCAGCGTCCTGGGATCGAGTCCCACATCGGGCTCCTTGCTCAGCAGTGAGCCTGCTTCTCCCTCTGCCTCTGCCTGCCACTCTGTCTGCCTGTGCTTGCTCCTGCGCTCTCTCTCTATCTGACAATAAATAAAATCTTAAAAAAAAAATTGCTAACTGATATTCTGACATATGTGCTATGAAGGTAAATTTTTTTTAAAAGCCCTTTTGGGACTCAAATTAATAAAATTATGAATGAAAGGGAAGATCATATCTAACAGAACAGAAATGGAAACAATCATCAGAAATTATTACCAACTGCTATATGTCAAAAAGTTAATCAACCTAGGAGAAATGGGTGCACTCTTGGAAACATATAAACTTCCAAGACTGAAAAAGGAAGAAATTGACAACCTGAATAAACCAATAACTGAGACTGAAGCCATGATTAAAAACCTCCCAAAAAACTAGAGTCCAGGACTTATGGATTCCCTGGGGAATTCTACCAACCATTCAAAGAAGAATGAATACCTATTCTCCTGAACCTGCTTCAAAAAATAGGAACAGAAAGAAAACCTCAAGACTCTTTCTATGAAGACAGCATTACCTTGATCCCCAAACGAGGCAAAGACCCCCATGTAAAAGGAGAATTTCACACCAATATCCCTGATGAATATGGATGCCAAGATTCTCAAAAAGATCCTAGCTAATAGGATCCAACAGTCCATTAAAAAGATTATCCATCATGACCAGGTGGGATTTATCTCTCAGATGCAAGGCTGGTTCAACATTCACAAATCAATCAATGTGCTAGAACAAATCAATAAGAGAAGAGAGAAGAGGGGGAAGGAGCAAGATGGCAGAGGAGTAGGAGACCCAGATATCATTAGGTCCCAGAAGTTCAGCTAGATAATTATCAAACCATTCTGAACATCTACAAACTCAACAGGAGACAGAAGAGAAGAAGAGCAGCGATTCTAGGAACAGAAAAGCAACCACTTTCCAGAAGGTAGGACATGCAGAGAAGTGAATCCCAAGGGATGGGAAGATAGATTCAGGGAGGGAGGCTGAGTCCTGGCAACTAAGAGAGCAGCAGAGCACAAAATCGGAACTTTTAGAAGCCTGCTCCACTGAGGAATGTCACTCCAGAAGCTAAGCTGGGGCTGGAGCCCTTGTGAGGACAGGGTGGTCTCAGGACTAGCAGGGACACAAAAAGACCAGGGGTGTCTGAGTGTGACAGAGCTCCAGGTATCAGAGCAGGGAAGCTGACTGCAGAGATGGAGCTTTCAGCTTGGGGTTACCTTAAGCCATGATCCAAGGCATGTTAGGCCACTGCTCTTTCCAGCAGGGAAATCACAAGCAGCAGATCTGGGGGGACCCCCCTACTTCCTGCTCTGGGAGGAATGGTGCTAAGGCACTGCAGGAATCTGCTGAGTTTAGAGAGTCCAAACAGGGATGTGCACCAGAGATAGAAACACCTGGTCACAGGCCAGGTGAAGACAGAGTGCAGCCAAAGACCAGGGAGATGGGAGGCAGTGACTGCTTTTCTTTGAGGAAGCACTGTGGAGTGGGGACCCTAGCTCTCAGCTCCTATGGGGCCAAAGATTGGGAGGCTGCGATTTTCATTCCTGTCCTCCAAAGCTACATGGAAAGCATTCAGGGAACAGAAGCTCCCAAGAGAGAACCTGAGCAGATTACTTAGCCTGGCCCCTGGCATAGGCAGTGCTTTCCACCTAGGGGAAAGATATTTGAGAATCGTGGCAACAGGCTCCTCCCCCAGAAGATTAGCAAGAACATTCAACCAAGAACAAGGTCACCGATCAGTGAGAACTATGGAACTCCAGAGCTAAGGGAAACAACACATAGAATTCATGGCATTTTTTTTCTCATGATCCTTTAGTCTTTCAAAGTTATTATTTTTTTAATTTTATTTTTTCTTATCGTATTCTTTTTAATTTTTCCTCTTTCCTGTTTTAAAGTTTTTAACTATTTTATCTTATCAATACCTTTTTTAAAACATTTTTTTAAATTTTCAGTGTTATAGTCATATTCTATCCCTTCTTTGAATTAAAACTTATTTTTTGTATACATATAGGTTTCTCATTCTTCAAAATTTTGGGATACAGTTGCCTCAAATAGATCAAAATATACCCTAAACCTAGTGCATGGCTTTGTTCTAGTCTCCAACCTAATTACGTTCTTTCTGCTTTTTTTTGCTTTTTTCAACCAACTTCTTATCTTTTCAATTCCTTTTTTAGAATCTTCTAAAATTTTCATCTTTACAACCATATTCCATCCCTTCATCAGGTTTACACTTATTTTTGCATATATGTAAGTATTTCCTTCTTTAAAATTGTGGGAGGAAGTTTCTTCTAATAGACCAAAATACACCCAAAATCAAGTGTGTGGCTCTGTTCTGTTCACCAGTCTATATATATGTATATATTTTTCTTTTTTTCCTCCTTTCTCCTCCCCCCAGTTTCAGGTCTCTTCTGATTTGGTTAGTGTATATTTCTGGAATCATTGCTACCCTATTAGTATTTTGTTTTCTCATTCATCTATTCTTACCTGGATAAAATGACAAGGTGGAAAAACTCACCACACACACAAAAAGAATGAGAGGCAGTACTGTTGTCTAGGGACCTTATTAATGCAGACATTAGTAATATGTCAGAATTAGAGTTCAGAATGATGATTATCAAGGGGCTAGCTGGGCTCCAAAAAAAAAAAAAAAAACATGGAATATACTAGGGAATCCCTTTCTGGAGAAATAAAATCACTTTCTGGAGAAACAAATGAACTAAAATCTAACTAAGTTGAAATCAAAAAAGTTATTAATGAGGTGCAATCAAAAATGAAGGCTCTTACTGCTAGGATAAATGAGGCAGAAGAAAGAATTAGCGATATAGAAGACCAAATGATGGAGAATAAAGAAGTTGAGCAAAAGAGAGAACTACTGGACCATGAGGGGAGAAGTCGAGAGATAAGTGATACCATAAGACACAACAATATTAGAATGATTGGGATACCAGAAGAAGAAGAAAGAGAGAGGGGGGCAAGAGGTATATTGGAGCAAATTATAATAGAGAATTTTCCTAATATGGCAAAGGGAACAAGCATCAAAATCCAGGGGGCACAGAAATCCCCCTCAAAATCATAAAAAATAGGTCCACACCCCATTATCTAACAGTGAAACTTACAGTCTCAGTGACAAAGAGAAAATCCTGAAAGCAGGTTGGGACAACAGGTCTGTAATATACAATGGTAGAAATATTACACTGGCAACAGACCTATCCACAGAGACCTGGCAGGCCAGAAAGGACTGGCATGATATATTCAGAGTACTAAAGGAGAAAAATATGCAGCCAAGAATGCTATATTCACCTAGGTGGTCATTGAAAAAAGAAGGAGAGATAAAAAGATTCCAGGACAAACAAAAATTAAAAGAGTTTGCAAATCCAAACAAGCCCTACAGAAAATACTTAAAGGGGTCCTCTAAGCAAAGAGAGAGGCTAAAAGTAACAGACCAGAAAGGAACAGAGACAATATATAGTAACAGTCACGTTACAGCCAATACAGTGGTACTAAATTCATACCTTTCAATAGTTACCCTGAATGTAAATGGGCTACATGTCCCAATCAAAAGACACAAACAGGGTTTCAGAATGGATAAAAAAACAAAACCCATCAATATGCTGTCTGCAAGAAACTCATTTTAGATGCAAAGACACCTCCAGATTTAAAGTGAGGGGGTAGAAAATCATTACCATGCTATTGGACATCAAAAGAAAGCTGGGATGGCAATTCTTACAGCAGATAAATTAGATTTTAAGCCAAAGGCTATAATAAGAGATGAGGAGGAAACTATATCATACTTAAAGGGTCTGCCCAATAAAAGATCTAACAATTTTAAATATCTATGCCCCTAACATGGGAGTAGCATATAAACCAATTAATAACAAAATCAAGAAAACATCAACAATAATACAATTATTACATAATATAATACTATTATGTAGGGGACTTTAACACCCCCCTTACTGAAATGGATGGATCATCTAAGCAAAAGATCAAGAAGGAAATAAAGGCTTTAAATGACACACTGGACCAGATGGATATCACAGATATATTCAGAGCATTCCATCCCAAGGCAACAGAATACTCATTCTTCCCTAGTGCACATGGAATATTCTCCAGAACAGATCATATTCTGGGCCACAAATCAGATCTCAACCAGAACCAAAAGATTGGGATTGTTTCCTGCATATTGTCAGATCACAATGCTTTGAAACTAGAACTCAACCACAAGAGGAAAGTTGGAAAGAACTCAAATACATGGAGGCTAAAGAGCATCCTACTAAAGAACGAATGGGTCAACCAGGAAATTAAATAAGAATTTAAAATATTCATGGAAACAAATGAAAATGAAAGCACACGGGATGCCTGGGTGGCTCAGTTGGTTAAGCGGCTGCCTTCGGCTCAGGTCATGATCCCAGCGTCCTGGGATCAAGTCCCACATCGGGCTCCTTGCTCGGCAGGGATCCTGCTTTTCCCTCTGCCTCTGCCTGCCTCTCTGTCTGCCTGTGTTCTCTCTCTCTCTCTAATAAATAAATTAAAAAAAAAAAAGAAAAAGAAAATGAAAGCACAACATGTTCAAAATCTTTGGGATACAACAAAGGTAGTCCTGAGTGGAGAGTATATAGCAATACAAGTCTTTCTCAAGAAACAAAAAAGATCTCAAGTACACAACCTAACCTTATACCTAAAGAAGCTGAAGAATGAAGAGCAAAGAAAGCCTAAACCAAACAGAATACTATGCAGCTATCAAAAGAAATGAAATCTTGCCATTTGCAATGACATGGATGGAACTAGAGGGTATTACGCTGAGCGAAATAAGTCAATCAGAGAAAGACAATTATCATATGATCTCCTTGATATGAAGAATTTGAGAGGCAACGTGGGGAGTTTGGGGGGACAGGGAAGGAACAAACGAAACAAGATGGGATCAGGAAGGAGGCAAACCATAAGAGACTCTTAATCTCACAAAAAACTAAGCGTTGCCGGGGGGTAGGGGTGTAGGAGAGGGTGGTTGGGTTATGGACACTGGGGAGGGTATGTGCTATGGTGAGTGCTGTGAAGTGTGTAAACCTGGCAATTCATGGACCTGTACCCCTGGGGCTAATAATAAATTATATATTAATAAAAATTTTTTAAAAAGTTAAAAATACTGTCAAAAAAGGTAATTATAACACAATCTATACATCTAATTATAAGCATATATGTATTATATATACATATATACACACATAATGTATATGTCATTTTAAATACATATATTCATATATCTCCATATCACTATATATTTATAATATATATGTATAATATATTATAAATATAACTATATAAATAGTAGCATGGAGAAGGGACAGTTACATAACAGGAAAGAAATCAAGGAAGGCTTGAGGAAGGAATAACACCTAAGTGATAAAGGATGATGTGGTAGTAGCCACCTTTCAAGATGACCCCCAGTGATCTTTATCTCTGGTGTTCACATCCTACAACACTACACAGTAGTATCTTCCCACAGTGAATCAGGGCAGACCTTCATGACCAAGAGAGTATTACAGAAATAATGGTGTGTAACTTCAAATGCTAGATCTAAAAAGGCTTAGCCCCTTCAGCCTTGGATTATTTGCTCTGAGGAAAGCCAGCCCCCATGCTGTGAAGACTCTTAAGCCATGCTAAACAGTGGCCTATGTAGAAAAGCCAGCACCAAATTGCCTGCCACGTGGTTGTGCCACTTTGGAAATAATAGTCTAGTGCAGTTAAGGCTTCAAATGACTCCAGCTGACACCTGACAGCAACCCTTGGAATACCCCAGAAAAGAATTATCGTACTAACCCACTTCCAAATTCCTGAACAGACACCCTGAGCAATAATAAGTGATTATACTTGCTTTAAGTCATTAAGTCTTGGGGTAGTATGTTATGCAGCAATAGATAACTAATACACTTGGGCAGGATTAGGCAGATGAAGGTCATGGCAGTTGAGTGAAGAAGGAAAAGGGAAAGTATTCTAGGAAAAACAAACAACAACAGCTCAGAATATGTGGGGAGCTAAAAGTGAAGCTCTAGCACTAGAGTTAATCTTAGGATAGAAAAGTTAAATTAAAAAAAAAATGTGGTTGGAGAGGTAGCCAGAGCTAATTCATGAAGTGTTTTATGAGTTAATGACCTTGAAGTTGATCTCAATAAAGATTTTCAACAATGGGCTCTCTGCATCACTAGAATTAGCTGAATTTAGTGAGTTAAAATCTCTGGGGGTAAAGCCTTAGACTGTGCTTTTTAAAAACATCCTCAGCTGATTCTCAAGTCCATGCAAATTTAAAAATGTGGTGACAAATGAGGAGCAATTGACAACCTTTTAAGAAAAGAATTCAGTCAAAACTGAGTTTCAGATGGACCATAGCAGCTATGTGGTAAATTGATTGGAGGACAGACTAGTCATAGGCAGCCAGTTAAAACAGTTTTCACAAGGAAAACGGCTTGCTTTCCAATCAGCCTAGCTGAAAGCCTATGTCTGAAGAATATCAAACCTAATCTGGACTTTAGGAACTGGCATTGGGCCACTCTATCCAATAATAGCTAATATTTAGTGTACATTTATTATCTACCAGGCATGTTAAGAAGCACTTTTATATGTATAGAGAAGCTAAATGAGTAGCTCAGCTTGTCATAAGCTGGTAAGTGGCAGAGTCAGTACTCAAACCCAGAGCCAGTGTTCTCACTCAGTGTCTTTTTTTTTTTGACAGAGAGAGAGAGAGAGTACAAGAAGAGGGAGCAGTGGGCAGAGAGAGAAGGAGAAGCAGGCTCTCTGTTAAGCAGGGGACCCTTCCCCATGTGGGGCTCGATCTCAGGACCCTGGGATCATGACCTGAGCCGAAGGCAAACGCTTAACCAACTGCGCCACCCAGGTGCCCCTCCCTCAGTGTCTTCTAACTGGTTCCTCCATAGTTTGCTCTTCCCCAATGGCATCCTCATGAAACACATCTACTTGTCTCTAAAAATTTCATTTATCTATTTCAGCTTCACCACTATGATTTGCTGTACAGCATTTCTCCTCCTGAAATGTTTTCTCTGTTCCTAAAGCAGTGGAAAAAATACCAACTTAGAGTCTTGTTTGTGTTCAAACCCTGCCTTTGATTAATTACAGATATACAATCTTGGAGAGGTCTTCTAACCTCACAATTTCTGATTCCTCATCTGAAACTGGAAATTTAAAAAGTTTATATTAAAAAATTATTGTGACAATTGGATAAGAAAACATTTGTAAAGTGCTTAGTATACTTCCTGGCCCATATTAGGTGCTCAATAAATGGCAATTTTCTGTCTCTTTCCTGTTCATGTCTTCTATAGTTCAGGG
Source organism: Taxidea taxus jeffersonii (assembly GCA_003697995.1). NCBI lineage: Eukaryota > Metazoa > Chordata > Mammalia > Carnivora > Mustelidae > Taxidea > Taxidea taxus. Next base: position 18,709 of record ML103655.1, on the reverse strand, counting down.
TTCACAAACTCATGAACTTGAGAACCACATTCATCTGCTAAATATGTTTTATTGGATTGACATAATGGTTTCTTGATGTATGTGTGTGTTTGTGTGTGTGTGTTAAAAATACATACCATAAAATCTATCATCTTAATCATTTTTAAATGTATAGTACTGTAGTGTTAACTATATGCACATTGTTTTGAAAGAGATCGCCAGAGCTTTTTCATCTTGCAAATCTGAAATTCTACATCCACTGAATGATTCTCCCTTTTCTCCCCTCCCCAGGCTCTAGCAACTACCATTCTGCATTCTGTTTTGAAGAGTTTGATTACTCATAAAGTAGAATCATTCAGTGTCTGTCTTTTTGTGACTGGCTTGTTTCACTTAGCATAATTTCCTCCAGGTCCATCTATGTTGTAGAATATGCCCAAATTTCCTTCTTTTTAAGGCAGCATAATATTCCATTGTATGTATATTCCACAATGCCTTTATCCATTCATGTTAGTGGACATTAATGTTTCTGCCTCTTGGAACTTTTAAAAAATAACGCTGCCTTGAACATGAGTGTTCAAATATCTCTTTGAGATCTTGTTTTCAATTATTTTAGATATACACCCAGAAATGGAATTGCTTGATCATACGATAATTCTATTTTTAATTTTTTGAGGGACTTCCATATAGTTTTCCATAGAGTTGCACCATTTTATGTTCCTGTTAAAAGTGCACAACGGTTCCAGTTTCTCTGCGTTCTCACTAACACTTGTCATTTTCTGTTTTATTTATTGGTATGGTTTTGTTTGTTTGTTTTGCTTATTTTTTGTTTTGTTTGTCTTTTCTTGTGAGTGGTCATCCTAACAGTTGTGATGTGATGTCCCATTATAGTTTTTTTAAATATTTTATTTATTTATCTGAGAGAGAGAGTGAGAGCATGAGAGGGGAGAAGGTCAGAGGGAGAAGCAGACTCCCCATGGAGCTAGGAGCCCGATGTGGGACTCGATCCCGAGACTCCGGGACCACAACCCAAGCCGAAGGCAGTCGCCCAACCAACTGAGCCACCCAGGTGCCCCTCATTATAGTTTTGATTTGCATTTCCCTGGTGATTAGTGGCTGAATATGCTTACTGTCCACTTGTATATCTTCTTTGGAGAAACATCTATTGAAGTTTTTTGTCATTTTAAAATCAGGTTATTTGCTTTTTTGTTACTGAGCTACAGGAGTTCTTTATATATTCTAGATATTAACCTCTTATCAGATATATTGCTTACAAATATTTTATTTCATTCTGTAGGTTGTCTTTTCATCCTCTTGATTGTTTCATTTGTGGCAGTTTTTAAGTGTGATGTAGTCTCATTTATCTATTTTTTCTATTGTCCATACTTTTTGTGTCATATCCAATAAATCATTCCCATATCCAATATCATGGAGCTTTTCTCCTATGTGTTCTTCTAGGAGCTTTACAGTTTCAGGTCTGACAAGTTCTGTCTTAGTCTGTTCAGGCTTCTATCACAAATACTATAGACTGAATGAATTATGAACAGTAGAAACTTATTTCTTACAGTTCTGAAGGCTAGAAAGTCCAAGAGTACAGTACCAGCAAATGGGTTGTCTAATGAGGGCATGATTTCTGATTAATAAGTTGACTATCCTCATATGGCAGAAAGGGTGAGGGACCTCTCCAGAGTTTCTTTTATAAGGGTATTAATCTCATATATAAGGGTACACCCTCACAACTTAGTCACCTCCCAAAGGTCCCACTTCCAAATACCATCACATTGGGGATTATTTGCCAACATAATTTTGTAGGGACACAGTCAGTCACTAACCCCCCAAAATTCATGTCTTTCTCACATGTAAAATACATCAATTCCATCCCAATATTCCCCAAAGTCTTAACTTATTCCAGCATCAACTCAAGAGTCTAAAATCCAAAGCTTCATCAAAATACCATCTAAATCAGATAGAGGTGAGACTCAAGGTGTGATTCATCCTGAGACAAGTTCTTCTCCAGCTGTGAACCTGCGAAATTGAATATGTTATGTGCTTCTGAAAGACAATTGTGGGACAGGCATAGAATGGATATTCTAATTCCAAAAAGGAGAAATTGGAAAGGAGGGATAGGTCCCAAGTAAGTCTAAAACCTAACAGGGAAAATTCTATTAGAACTTAAGGTTTAAGAATAATCTCTCTTTGGCTTGATGTTCTATCTTCCAGGACCATGAGAGTGGCATTTCACCCCCAAGGCTTAGCAGGACAGTCCCATTCCAGCTCTTTGCTGGGGCCTGCCCCAGTGGTTCTCTCAGAATGGGGCTGAAATCTCATGGTTCCAGGAAGCTCCATCCTTTAAAACCTAGGGGAGGCAGTCATGCCCCCTCTGCTTGTATAATCTGTGGGAGGTAGAGATGGCACCACACAGATGCCACCTAAACTTGCTGCCTGCTCTACCCTGCACTAGCACCAGTAGAGCAGCACTTGTGGTGGCTGAGGAGCATGGGGCTACAGAGCAGGGAGCAGAGCCCTCAATGTGAAGCAGTGCTAGGTAGCAAGCACCAAGATCCCTCAGGTTCTCCTTTGAAACCTCTCTGTCCTGTAGGCCCTTGTACTTTAGGCCTGTGATGGGAGTAGCAGATATGATTCCTGAATTAGCTTTGGGGTCATTCCCCCATGGTCTTATAGAATAGCTCCTGCCTTAGGGTAAATCAGCCAATCTATACTTATTTCAATATATTATCACTTGGCCACCCCCCTCAGTGTTTAACTTTTTAAAATGTGGAAATGTGGATAGGCTGAGAACTTTGTAAATCTTTTTTTTTTTTTAAAGATTTTATTTATTTATTTGTTAGAGAGAGAGAGAGAGCACAGGCAGACAGAGAGCAGGCAGAGGCAGAGGGAGAAGCAGGCTCCCTGCCGAGCAAGGAGCCCGATGTGGGACTCGATCCCAGGACGCTGGGATCATGACCTGAGCCGAAGGCAGCTGCTTAACCAACTGAGCCACCCAGGCGTCCCGAACTTTGTAAATCTTTAAGTTCTACTTCCTTTTTCCTTAACAGTTCCATTTTGGTTTTTGTTTTGTTTTGTTTTTGGTAATAGTTCCATCTTTTAAGTCACTTTTCTCTTCTCATATTTTACTATAAGCAGTCAGGATGTGCCAAGACACACCTTCAACACTTTGCATAAGAACAGCTTTAGCTAAATACCCAATTTCATTGCTCAAGTTTTACTTTCCATGTAACATTAGAACACTAGGACACAAGTTCTTCGCCAGTTTATAGTAACAAGGATGATCTTTCCTCCAGTTTCCAATAACATGTTCCTCATTTCCATATGAGACCTTATCAGAATGGCCTTTACCATCCATATTCCTACTAACATTCTATTCAAAATTATGTAGGTATTCTCTAAAAAGGCTTTCTCTACAGCTCCCCTCTTTTCTTTCTGAGCTCTAACTAAAATCACCCTTTCAGATTCCATACGAATTTTAGAATATTTTTTTTTATTTCTGCAGACAATGCCATTAGAATTTTAAAACAGATTGCACTCGGGGCACCTGGGTGGCTCAGCGGGTTAAAGCCTCTGCCTTCAGCTCAGGTCATGATCCCAGGGTCCTGGGATGGAGCCCTGTGTTGGGCTCTCTGCTCAGCAGGGAGCCTGCTTCCCTTCCTCTCTCTCTGCCTGCCTCTCTGCCTACTTGTGATCTCTGTCTGTCAAATAAATAAATAAAATCTTAAAAAAAAAATAAAATAGGGACGCCTGGGTGGCTCAGTTGATTAAGCGGCTGCCTTCGGCTCAGGTCATGATCCCAGCGTCCTGGGATTGAGTCCCACATCGGGCTCCTTGCTCGGCAGGGAGCCTGTTTCTCCCTCTGCCTCTGCCTGCCTCTGTCTGCCTGTGCTCGCTCGCTCGCTCTCTCTCTCTCTCTCTAACTAATAAATAAATAAAATCTTAAAAAATTTTTTTTAAATAAAATAAAATAAAACAGATTTCACTCAACCTAAAGATCATGTGGGACATTTTAACAATATTAGATCTTCTAATCCATGAACACAATGTCTTTCCATTTATTTGTCTCTTACAAGTTTTTTCATCAGTGTCTTATAGCCTTTATTGTACAAGTCTTTCTTTTCTTTTTTTATTAACTACCTTGTTTTATATATACCTATATATATTAACCAGAAACTATATTATCTGTAATTCATATATTTTACCCACTTTTCTCTTTTCTCTATCTCCTTTATTTAAAGAGTGTTTATGGTGATTAATTTTTAGTATAGTCTTGAGGTCATAGGATGTCAGGTGCAATATATCTGAACGAAAGCAGGAATCAACAAGCTCAAATGCACAGGTGACCAACAAGGCTTTCTCCCTTCCAGTTTTGGGAAGGGCCTGAGCATCATTGGCATGGCAGAGGCTACAGAACCTTAGGTCATAGTTCAGTGATTTTGCTGAAACTGGGAAGTAAGGTAGAAGGGGGTATAGATGTACAGATACTGAAAGCCCAAAGGGTGCCCATGCTGGGCAGTCTGTCATACAGCCTGTGTGTCAAAGTAGCTACACATCTGGAAACCATGGGCCTTTGCTGGCTGGATCTTTTGTTGGGTTCTGAGATGAAACCAGTGTGAGGTTTGGGAAAAGCCACTATGGCTCAAGCAGGTAACAGGCATGGGCTTTGCCAACAGCCCCAGGCATCCTTCCAGAGTTGTCCACATCAGAATTATAGGCAGCCAGAATCAGGGTGGAGAGTCTCCATAAATCCCATACTTCCTAATCTCCTGACCTCGGTTCCCCAGCCTTGATCTCTCTGTATTAAATGTCTTTCTGCCTTAAATTCCTCAGTGGTTTTGATTTTCCTAACCAAGCCCTATCGAATGAACTGATGCTGACCAGGGGAGGGATAGTTTCTAATCCTCTCCTCAGTGAACACAGCCCTGCATTCAAGGAGGAGAATAAGAGGAGACAGAGACCCTCTTGAACTGCATTTCAGGAAAAGGCAAGAAAATGAGTACTCCATGTGATAGTAAAGAAGGAGAAGAAAGACCACCCTGGCATGAGTGCCTCTTCCTCTTCCCAATCAAAGGCCACAGGAAACTCCAGGTGCTCCTATTTTGAGAGTTTGGCTATTCCCAAAGGCTGATGGGCTGGGGAGCTCATCTCCTTTTTTTGGAAGTACTGTCCCAGTGGCTCTCTTGGGAAGCAGGACTGGGACTGCTAGGCCTCATAGGCCTTTGGAGCTTTATGGACACCAGAGACCCAAACTGGTTTCTGCTATGGGACAGGCATTCTTCACTGTCTGTTGGCCCATGCCAGATTATCCGTGGTGCCACATGAGATAGGCAGTGCAGGCAGTGGCAGCAGAGGTAGAGTGGCTGTTACCATCCATGGTGGTGTAAAGGGGCTCTGGTGCTTCATCCAGGTCATCAAACATCGGCATTCACAGCTCAGCCACAGCAAGAGTTTGTGGGCCAGTCTGCTGGTATGAAAAGTCAAGGCAAGCAGTCAGCAGCTGCATCAGAGCTATAGCATGTATTCCTGAGAAAGAGTGAAGGTGTAAGACAATTGAGGGGGGAGCAGCAGCTGGGAAGGGAAAGCATCAGAAGATGTGGATTGTCCAAGGTCTGTGACCTACTTGGTTAAATTTATTTCTAAGCATTTTATTCTTTTTTATGCTATTGTAAATGAGATTATTTTTCTTAATTTCATTCTATGTATAGAAATGCAACTGATTTCTGTGTGTTGATTTTGTATCCTGCAATTTTGCTGAATTTATTAGTTCTAATATAGTTTTGTGTGTGTGTGTGTGTGTGTGTGTGTGTGTGTGTGTGTGTGTGTGTGTAATCTCTAGGGTTTTCTACATATAAGATTATCTCATCAGTAAATAGAAATCATTTTATTTCTTCGTTTCCATCATGGGATGCCTTTTATTTCTTTTTCTTGCCTAATTCCTGTGGCTAAAGCTTATGGTATGATGTAGAATAGAAGTAGTAAGACTGGGCACCCTTGCCTTGTTCCAGATCTTAAAGGAAAGTTTTCAGTTTTTCACAATAGAGTATGATGTTAGCTGTGGTTTTTTCACATATGGCTTTTATTATGTTGAGGTAGTTTCTTTCTATTCCTAGTTTGTTGAGTATTTTTATTATGAAAGGGTATTAAATTTTGCCAAATGCTATTTCTGCATCAATTGAGATGACTATCTGATTTTTATCCTTCATTCTGTTAAAGTGGTGTATTATATTAAGTTTCATATGTTGAACCATCCTTGCATTCTAGGAATACATCCCATTGGTCATGGTACATAATCCTTTTGATGTTCTGTTGAATTTGGTTTGCCAGTATTTTGTTGAAGATTCTTGCATCAATATGCATCAGGGTTAATGTTCCGTGAGGTTTTGTTTTTTTCTTGTAGTCCTTGCTCTAGTTTTGTTTTCAGTGTAATGCTAACCACATAAATTTAATTTGAAAGTGTTCCCTTAAGTTTTTTGGAAGCATTTGAAGATTGGTGTTAATTTTTCTTTAAATATGTGGTAGAATTCTCCAGTGAAGCCTGGAGAAACACTAGTCCTGGTGTTTCTTTGTTAGAAAGTTTTGATTATTGATTCATAATTTATTTCTTCATTAATCAATCATAGCAGTTTGTATGTTTCTAGGAATTTATCTAATTGTTTTTGGATCATCCAATTTGTTGGTATATAATTGTTCCTAGTAATCTCGTCTGATCCTTTTTATTTTTGTGGCATCAGTTATAACATCTCTTTCATTTCAGGCTTTTGTTGAATTTCCCCTTTGTTTTCCTTACTCTAACTAAGGGTTTGTCAATTTTGTTGATCTTTTCAAAACACCAACTCTTCATTCTATTTATTTTTCCAATTGTTTTGCTGTTCTCTAGTTTATTCCTACTCTAATCTTTATTATCTCCTTCTGTTAATTCTGGGTTTAGTTTGTTCTTCATTTCCATTTCCTCAAGCTTTGAAATTAGGTTATTAATTTGAGATCTTTCTTCTTTATTAATGTAGGTGTTTACCACTATGAACTTCCCACTTAGTTCTGTTTTGTCTTCATCTAATAAGTTTTGGTATGTCATTTCATATTCATTTGTCCCAAGATATTTTCTATGGTTCCCATGATTCCCTCTCTGATCTGTTGGTTGCTCAAGAGTGTGTTGTTTAATTTTCACATGTTTGTGAATTTTGCAGTTTCCATTTACTGTTCACGTCTAGGTTTTTTCCATTATGGTCAGAAAAGATACTTGGTATGATCTGATTTTCCTAAATTTGTTAAAACTTATTTTGTAACCTAACATGTAATCTATCCTGGAGGATGTTTTGTATTCACTTAAGAATATACATTGTGGTCTTATTGGGTAGAGTGTTCTGTATATGTCTGAGATGTCCAATTGGTCTACACTGCTCTTCAGTTCCTCTAGTTGTTCTATCTATTATTGAAAATAGGACATTGAAATCTCCTACTATCATTATTACTATCTACTTGTCTCTTAAATTCTGTCAATGTATGCTTCATATGATTAAGAGTTCTGATGTTAGTTGTATATATAATTGATATATCTTCCTGTTGCATTTATCTTTTTATTATTATATAATGTTCCACTTGGTCTGTTATGATGATTTGTGACTTAAACCTTATTTTGTCTGAAATAAGTATGACCACCCCTATTTTCTCTTGTTTACCATTTGCATTGAACATCCTTTTCAATCCTTTAACTTTTAGTCTATGTGTGTCATTATATCTAAAATGAGTCTCATAGACACCTTATAGTTGGATCTTGTTTTTTTAATCCATTCAGCCACTCATGTCTTTAAAGAATTTAATCCATTTAAATTTAAAGGAAAGTTTTGTTATTGCCATTTTGTTCACTATTTCCTACATGTCTTATAGTTACTTTATCCTTCTTTTCCTCTCTTGCCTCATTCTTTATGTTTTATTGATTTTTTGTGGTAATGAGCTTTCATTCTTTTCTCATTTTCTTTTGTGTATTTTCCATACATTTTATGTCTGTGTTGTTACTATTGTGATTATATAAAACATCTTATAATTATAACAATCTATTTTAACTGCTAACTTCAATGACATACAAAAACTATTCACCTTTAATGTCCTTCCTGGTTTGTCACTGTCATAATTATATATTTTTATATTTTGTATCCATTAATATGATTTTATGGTAATTATGCTTTTATATTTTAAATTCTATACCAAAATCAAATGTGATTTATGCACCACCATTACATTATTCTGTGTTTCTTTATATATTTACCTTTAACTTGGGTGTATGTTTTCATATGCTATCCTATTGCTATTAGCATCCTTTTGTTTCAACTTGAAGGACTCCATTTAGCACTTCTTGTAAGGCAGGTCCAGTGCTGATGAGCTCCCTCGGGTGTAGCTTATACAATTAGGTCTTTATTTATCCCTCATTTTTGAAGAACAGTTTTGCAAGATAGAGTTTGCATTTGGCAGGTTTTTTTTTTCTTTCAGCACTTTGAATTCATCTTCACATTCCATTCTGGCTTATAATATTTCTGTTGATATACTTGCTGAAAATCTAATGAGAGTTCACTTATATGTGACAAGTAGCTTTTCTCTTGACTTTCAGGATTCCTGTTTTGTCTTTGACTTTCAACAATTTGATTATAATGTGTCTTGGTGTAGGCCTCTTTGGATTTCATCTAGAATTGTTTTTATTTTTCTCCCAGTGTTCCAAAATTCATTGTTTATGCACCATACCCAGTGCTCCATGCAATAGGTGCCCTCCATAATACCCACCACCAGGCTCACCCAGCCTCCAAACCCCCTCCCCTCCAAAACTATCAGTTTGTTTTTCAAAGTCCACAGTTTCTCATGGTTTGTCTCCCCCTCCAATTTCCCCCAACTCAATTCTCCTCTCCATCTCCCAATGTTCTCCATGTTATTCCTTATGTGTCACAAGTGAAACCATATGATAATTGACTCTCTCTGCTTGATTTATTTCACTCAGCATAATCTCTTCTAGTCCCAACCATGTTGATACAAAAATTGGGTATTCATCCTTTCTGATGGGAGCATAATACTCCATTGTGTATATGGACCATAATATCTATTCATCTGTTGAAGGGCATCTTGGTTCTTTCCACTGTTTGGCAACTGTGGCCATTGCTGCTATGAACATTGGGGTACAGATGACCCTTCTCTTCACTACATCTGTATCTTTGAGGTAAATGCCCAGTAGTGCAATTGCAGGGTCATAGGATAGCTTTTGCTTTTTTTTTTTTTAAGATTTCTATTTGTTTATTTGACAGAGAGGGAGATCACAAGTAGACAGAGAGGCAGGCAGAGACAGAAGGGGAAGCAGGCTCCCCACTGAGCAGAGAGCCAGGTGTGGGGCTCGATCGCAGGACCCTGAGATCATGACCTGAGCTGAAGGCAGAGGCTTAACCCACTGAGCCACCCAGGCGCCCCTAGCTCTATTTTTAATTTCTTAAGGAATCTCCACACTGTTTTCCAAAGTGGCTACACCAACTTGCATTCCTACCAACAGTGTAAGAGGGTCTCCCTTTCTCCACACCCTCTCCAACACTTGTTGTTTACTGTCTGGTTGATTTTGGCCATTCTGGTGTAAGGTGGTATCTCAATGTAGTTTTGATTTGAATTTTCCTGATGGCTAATGATGATGAACATTTTTTTTTCATATGTCTGTTAGCCATTTGAATGTCTTCTTTGGAGAAGTGTCTGCTCATGTCTTCTGCCCATTTTTTTTTTTTTTTGATGTGATTGTCTGTTTTGTGTGTATTGAGTTTGAGGAGTTCTTTATAGATCTTGGATATCAGCCCTTTGTCTGTAGTGTCATTTGTGAATATCTTCTCCCATTCCGTGGCTTGCCTCTTTGTTTTGTTGACTATTTCCTTGACTGTGCAGAAGCTTTTTTATCTTGATAAAATCCCAAGAGTTCATTTTTGCTTTTGTTTTCTTTGCCTTTGGAGACATATCTTGAAAGAAGTTGCTGTGGCTTGGGACGCCTGGGTGGCTCAGTTGGTTAAGCAGCTGCCTTTGGCTCAGGTCATGATCCCAGCGGTCTGGGATCGAGTCCCACATCGGGCTCATTGCTCGGCAGGGGGCCTGCTTCTCCCTCTGCCTCTGCCTGCCACTCTGTCTGCCTGTGCTTGCTCCTGCTCTCTCTCTGGCAAATAAATAAATAAAATCTTAAAAAAAAAAAAAAGGAGTTGCTGTGGCCAATGTCAAAGAGGTTACTGCCTGCCTACATTCTCCTCTAGGATCCTGATAGATTTCCTGCCTCATGTTGAGGTCTTTTATCCATTTTGAGTTTATCTTTGTGTATGGTATAAGAGAATGGTCGAGTTTCATTCTTCTATACATAGCTGTCTAATTTTCCCAGCACCATTTATTGAAGAGATTTTTTCCACTGTATATTTTTTCCCTGCTTTGTTGAAGATTATTTGACCATAGAGTTGAGGGTCCATATCTGGACTCTACTCTGTTCCACTAGTTAGAGCTTTTTGAGCTTCTTAAATTTGGATGTCCATTTTCTTTCTCAGATTTGGGAAGTTTTCAACTATTATATCTTCAAATAAGCTCTCTGCCTCTTTTTCTCTCTCTTCTCCTTCTGGGACTCCTGTAATGTATATACAGCAGTCCCCCATTATCTGCAATCTAGCTCTCTGTGATTTCAGTTATCCAGGGTCAACTGCAGTCTGGAAGCAGACAATCCTTCCTCTAATGTATGATCAGAAGGTCAGTAGTAGCCCAATGCTATACCGCAATTCCCACATCATTCACCTCACTTCATCTTATCACATAGACATTTTATCATCTTATATTATCACATGAAAAAGAAGGGTGAGTAAAGTATAATATTTTGAGAGATATCATAGTCACATAACTTTTATTATATTATACTGTTATAATTATTCTATACATTATTATTGTCAATCTCTTAATGTGCCTAACTTATAAATTAAAAGTTATCATAGGCATGTATGTATAGGAAAAATTATAGTATATATAAGGTTTGAACACCCCATGGATAGGATTACTGTTTTGTTCCATTTGATGATGTTCCATAACTCCCTTAGGCTTTCTTCATTTTTCTTCTTTTACTTTTTCATTGTTTCTCTGACTTGATAATTTTAAATGATCTGTCTTGAGTTAGTGAATCTTCTGTTTGATAAAGTCTACTATTGAATTCCTCTAGTGAATTTTTCAATTTAGTTATTGTATTCTACTCCAGAATTTTTGTCTGGTTCTTTTTTTCCCCAAATTTCTACCTCTTTGTTGACATTTTTTCATGAATAATTTTCCTGATTTTGTTTAGTTTCCTATCTGTGTTCTCTTGCAGCTCATTGAGTTTTTTGGGGATAATTATTTTCAATTCTTTAATAAGTAAGTCATAGATCTCCATTTCTTTTGGGTCAGTTTTTGGAGATTTATTTTGTTGCTTTGACAGGGATATATTTCCTCATATGCCTTATTACTTATAATGTAAGTATTTTTATTTTATGGCCTTGTTATTTTTTTCTAAGATTTAGTCATTTGACAAAACAGCCACCTTTCCTATTCTTATGGATTGGATACATACCAGACAAAGATCTTCCCCAATCAGCCTGGCTAGAGATTCTGATGGCCTCTCAAATCTGGAGATGCATCTTCTCTGAGCTTATATATGCCATTTCTGAAATAGAGAGGTTTCTTTTTCAGGAGCTCATAATTTCTTTCTCCCTCTGGTGTATTTGTGTACAGTAAAGATTTGCTGATGTTACAATAAGCCATCAGACCCTTTTTTTCCTCAGAGGCCCCCAGATATCCAAATATGCCAATTCTCTGGCAGTACTCTGAGTTAGATAAGACATAACCAGTCTCTCATGCAGTCTCCTGAAAAGCCAGAATGTTGGGCACATATTCCACATTTATTTCTCTTCCTAGGAAAAAGTAGTAAGTTGGACCTTTTATCCCAAATGCAATAAGCTATGTCAGCTTGGGGAAAGGACTATCAGAGGTAAAATACAATGGCTTTTCTTACCCATTTCAATGTTTTGCTCTTGCCTGAGGTACCATGATGCCTAAACTAGGTTCCTGAGTTCTTATAAAGGCCTTTTGGTATGTTGTTAAGTCAGGGTCTCTGTAGAAGAATAAGGCCTGAGGATTCCTATTTCACCATCTTGCTCTGACATAGTGTTTCTGGAAAATTTGTATTTGAATTAAGATTGGCAGAGCATGCAGCTCCAATTTAGCCCTACGGTCATTCCTCCTTTGTCTTATATGGATCCTTGAATGATAAAGAATTCTCTTAGAGGCTCCTCTAGACACTCTATATCCATATATTTTCCAATCTTTGAAAACCCAGTATCAAAATACCACTCACAGGAAGCCTCACTACATGAGTTTCACCTTTAGGAGGGAATGGTTTACTACCTCATGAATGAACTCATTCAGCTGATCTAGGTTTCAGAAACTGAATTTTTATTATTTTTTAGACTAAACTATAATCTACTTCTGTATTGTTTCTACTCCTTGCTCCTATTCCTACTCTAAAGAGAAATTCAAGCTAATTGGCCTGAATTTATTATTGTTGTTGTTGCTGTTGTTTTGTTTTAATTACATAGGACAGTCCTCTATTTAAAAATGAATACAGGGGCACCTGGATGGCTCAGTGGGTTAAAGCCTCTGCCTTCAGCTCAGGTCATGATCCCAGGGTCCTGGGATCGAGCCCCGCATCAGGCTGTCTGCTCATCGGGGAGCCTGCTTCCCTTCCTCTCTCTCTGCCTGCCTCTCTGCCTACTTGTGATCTCTCTCTGTCAAATAAATAAATAAAATCTTTAAAAAAAAATGGGGACGGCTGGATGGCTCAGTTGGTTGAGCGGCTGCCTTCAGCTCAGGTCATGATCCCGGCGTCCTGGGATCGAGTCCCACGTCGGGCTCCTTGCTCAGCAGGGAGCCTGCTTCTCCCTCTGCCTCTGCCTGCCACTCTGTCTGCCTGTGCTCATTCGCTCTCTCTCCCTCTCTCTCTGACAAATAAATAAATAAAATCTTTAAAAAAAATAAAAATTAAAATAAAAAAATTAAAAATTAAAAAAAAAATGAATACAATGGGGCACCTGGCTGGCTCAGTTGCTTAAGCGTCTGCCTTCAGCTTAGGTTATGATCCCAGGGTCTCAGAGTTGAGCCCCACATTGGGCTCTCTGATCAGTGGGGAGCCTGCTTCTCCCTCTGCCACTCTGTCTGCTTGTGCTTGTTCTCTCTCTTTTTCTGTCGAATAAATAAATAAAATCATTTTAAAAAGATGGATACAATGATTCTAGTTTGGTCCAGTCCTGGATCAACATCCCCTGAAGCCCCCCACCTTTTTTTTTTTTTTTTTGCTGTAGAGAGAGAACCTACAGAGAGGTGAGGATGAAGAAGTATTTGGGAGAAGGGATGATTTTTAAGGGATTTTATTTATTTCCCAGGCCTTTTTGTCATATGAACCAAGACCTCCTCTCCATCCTCATGCCCTCCATGGAAGTCAGTTTGCTTCTGTCCTTCTTAACATTTCCTCTAAAGGACCCCAGAATTAAACACAAGATTCCAGATGGTATCTGACTGGCATAAGGCAAGGGGGAACAATCACTTTCTAGCATGAATTCATTATGCTCCTGACAATGGGATCCTTCTTTAAGTAAGGGTGTCATTTTGTTTTGTTTTTTTAAGCAGCTAACTCAAGTTAAAAAGGTTTTTTTCCAGTTCCCCATATATTTCTCACATCAAATAATGCCAATTCAAGTCCTCCATATTCTGCATTCAATATGATTTCTGTAATTTCCAGACTCAGAGTCCTAAATGAGGAATGTGATTAACATTAAAAAAAAACAATAGGTTTTATTACTTTACTGATAGCCAACATACTCTGATATGTAATATTCCCCACCTAGGTTTCCCTTTTCTTTTTCCTTGTATTTTTCTTAATATCACCATTGTGATTCTTTCCTCAATTATTTGGTGGGTCCAGTGTTTTGTGTAATTTATTTGTTTAATACTATTTCTATTTGACTTTAATGAAGCTCCATAAGAAAAGGAATTTTGGGGAAAAAAAGACAAGGAATTTTGCTTATCTTGTTCATGGATATACCTGGTGTTTAGCATACCACTTGGCCATTGTTGATCATCAATAAATATTTACTGAATAAATGAAAATGCTCCCTCCCTCAGATTTCCCCTTCTGTTTCTATTTTTCTTTGAACATCATCTGTGTTGGTTGGGTCTTCCAGTAAGCTGACATTGAGATGGAATTTTGAGTGTAAGCAGTTTTGGAATAATGCTTGTGAAAGTTAACAGCAAGAGGAAACAGAATTGAGCAGGCAGAGCCTCCAATAGTCTTGCCCAACCCAATGATGAGCTGTAGCACAAAGACTACTCATTAGAAGAGTTCTGTGATGGGAAGAAATAGCCAAGCTCCAGTATCCAAACTCCTGAGAGCTAACACTGTGGTTTGGTCATATTTTCTGGTATGTAACAAGCATTAAGTAAATATTTATTAAATAAAATAGCAATACAGTAGGACTCTATGCTCCCCTCCCTCTGCCCAGGAAGGAAATACGTGCTTTAAAAGAGGGTATGTTCCTGGTAATGTATCATTAGAACTTCTCATTAAGAGGCAACAGAAACCAAATCTAGTCGATGTATGAAAACAAATGTGGGGGGGGATACATTTTAAGGATAAAGAGATGCTTTAAAGAATTTCAAAGGTCTCACAGATTCTGAAAAGTCTTCTGTATCTCAGGCAGTGTACCTCCTTCATATAACAGATTGGCTTTCTCCATTTCCCTTGTCCTCCAAGGGAAAGTGCTATCCAACATCTCCTGAGTTTATATTGTATGGTTACAATACAAACTACAACCTGCTTCTCAGTTCCAAATACCAATTCCAGTGAGAAATATGAGGATAGAGACTCTACTTGGTTCATTGTGAATCATGTTTTTAGCTCAGTTCCAATTAGCCATGGATGGGGAGTGAAGTGGGATGATGGGCAAGGTAGTAGAATCATACAGTGGAAATATGGCTGGTGAGTCCATCTCATCTTTATGACCTTGGGGGAGCAGTTCTAAGGGAAGGAAAATAGCGAATGAAAGAATGAGCTTCTGGACAACTGGAGATGGGCTACAAAAAGACATTACCATGACTATATCCCTGGAAATCTTTAAGAGGTTTAATGATGTGGCTTAGATATTCCCTTAGAGGCAAAACACTCTCATAGTGTGTATTTCAGCTCCCTCACTCCACTCATCTAACCCTCTTTCTCCTGAGGGGTGAGTCTCTTTTCTATGTCTTTTAAGAACATCTCCAGAGTCAAAGGACAAAGCACAAAGGCAAATGAAATTAACTTCTCAGAAATCACCCAAGAGAACTGATATTAATAAGGTTTGGATGTTTATACCTATATAAATCACTCATATAATTAAAGTTGTTTCAGTTAGGTGGGCAACTGATTATGTAAATTTAACAGAGGTGTTCTTTTAATTAAATCAGTTTGTCAAAGAGCATGCTGGGTATAGTTTTGTTTGTTTGTTTGTTTGTTTTGTTTTGTTTTATGAGTTGCAAAGCAGAAAAGAGCAAATAAGAATTTCTTATACATGTTAGTTTAAAACTAAAATTCATGACATGATCCCAACAAATATTTTTGACATTTGGATCTGTAGTCAATTGTTCATTAATTCTCTTACACATTCACTCATTATTCATTTAACAAACACATCTCAAGCATCTCCACAATGTTAGACTCAGTGCTAGATTTGGGAGATACAAAAATAAATCACATAGTTTCATCTCTTAAAGACACTAAAACAATACAGAGATGGTCACATAAATAGGTAATTGCAAGACATCAAGAAGTACTACAATGAAGCCACATAATGGGCTGAAGGAATCCAGAGGAGACAGTAGCAAAGATTAACCTGAAGTCTCAAATCCTAGGTGGAAGTGTTGCATTTTTTACCTCAGATCCAAAGTTTTGCTTCTCAGTTCCAAATACCAATTTTAGCATGAGGCATTTCTTCCTTGATTAATTTTTCATTATTATACTTCATGCTTCAGGCAAAGTTGTAAGCCTGGCGTACTGCTTTTTACTGATTCTGTAACATTACCACAAACCTAATGGCTTAAAAACAACACTTTTCATTATCTTGCAGTTTCAGGAGGAAGTATAGCATGACATGACTGCATTCTCTGCTTAGGGTCTCACAAGGCTAAAATCAGTTTTCAGGCCCAAGATCCACTTCCAAGCTCCCTGGCTGTTGACAGAATTCAGTTCCATGTGGTTGTTCCAAGTAGGCTGATGTTCCCATTTCCTTGACATATGGTCCCTTTTATCTACAAACTAACAACAGCATATAGCATCTTTCTTGTGTTTTGAATATCTCAGATTTCCCCTTCTACTTTAAAGGGATCATGTAATCTCCCTATCTTAAAATTCACTGATTAGTAACCTTAATTACATCTGTGAAGTCCCTTTTGCAATGTAACATAACATATTCATGGGTATACCACTAGAGAGAGAAGAGGTCACAGAGCCAAAATTCTGCCTATTATACCGGACATATGTATGTTATTTCTCTCTTTTCACTGGTTGATTTCCTTTGAATCACTATAAAAAGTGACCATTGCCTTGGAGAGAGGATGTACCAAACTCAAAGGCAGTGCCTAATAAAATGAAGATTTCTTTGCACTAGGTCAGAAGATTAAGCCGCTTATTCCTAATTTGTGGTTTGCATTCAAATCTCTCAGTTATTCTAGGGTAGTTAGTAAATGTAGAGGCTGGTAATTGAGGTGGTTGATATTTATTGAGTACTTAACATAAATCAGACACATAAATTAATGTAATCCTCAGAAGCTTCTTATGAAGTAGAATTATTACTGTGATTATTTGACAGATTAAGCATTAAGGTCCTAAGAGTTTAAATAGCTTGCTCAACTCTGTATAGCTAAGATAGGGAATCCTAAGATAGGAGATGTGAATCCAAGGCTACATGGCTTGAGAGCCTAAATTTCTCACTACCACCCAATGTTGTTTCTCCTGGTAACCAGAGAGAAACTTTCTTTTATATGTAAACTAGGTGGGATAGAAAAAAGATGGAGAAGGAAAGGACATATTTATGTGTCAAACAGAAACACACAGACACATAATCTCATGGAATTCTCAGAAGTGTTCTATTTGATCATATATTCTCCATTTATTGAGAAGGAAACTGAAGCTCAGTTAGGTTAAGTTGCTTTGCCAAGATCCTAGACTTTTAAGGGGTAAACTAAAGAACCATATGTAAATTGAAAAGTCTGTGGTTCTTCAGTCTATCCAAGCAGCTATACAACTTCTTTCAAAGTTAAAAGCAAAAGTTTTACCTTTTGCAGGAAATGAAAAGAGAAGTACTCTGTGTGCAGGATGTTATTAGCAACAATGAGGTTCTGGACATGTTTGGAGTCAAGTCCAAGTGTGGAGCTGAATGGGCCCAATCTCTTCAAGAAATGAGTCCTCAGGCCAGGACACCAGAGCCTGCGTTAGCCACAACCATGCCAGGTGATACCTCTTCTACCCAGGAGACCACCTTGGTTCAGCCAGGATGCCATCTGGGTCTCTGATTAATTTGAAGGTGAATTAGCTCTAAATACCTAAGGATACTGGTATTAACCTGTGAAATCATCCCAGGTTGCTCTACAAAATGACATAATTCAAATGATGTTTTTGATCCCAGGCCTTGGGTTTGGCATAGTTCAATTCTGCCAAATAAGAACTTACGCCACTGCTTTGACAGGAGCCACTTTTGGAGTCAGAAAATGCCAGGTCATTGTCCACCCAGCCAGAGTTCCTGGTTTGGCTTTCTTTCTAAATAAACTCTGGCCTTTGGAAACTTTCCTATAGTGAGAGCTTTCTCCTACCTCTTCTTTATGACTTCATATAAATATGCCCAAGTAATTTCTTCTAAGAGCAGAAAATTTATTTTTTTAATTTTTTCATTATTAAAAAAAGTTCATTCTAACCTCCTCATAGACTTTCATATACCAAGGGCTCATATCATTCATTCAACAAATATTTATTGAATGTCTACTGCAAGCCAGACATCATACTAGGTATCTAGTAAACAATATTCAACAAGGTTTTTCAAAGATCTTGAAATCCAGCGGAAGGAGACAGAAAATAACAAAGTAAATATATGCAGAAGCAAAATAATTGTAAATTATAAAAAAGAAAATGCTATGAGAAATACAAATAGGATTGTGAGATACCAAAAATCCTACAGAGGCAACTTTAGATAGAAAGGCAGGGAAAGACATCCTTAAGAGGGTGACATTTGAGCTAGGACCTGAAAGATGATAAGGAGCAAAGAGCCAGAAGTGTAAAACTACAAATACAGAAAAGAATACATGCAAAGGCCCTGAGATGGGAAAGAGCTCAGTGTTTTGAAGAAGAGAAAGGCAGCTAGTATGCCAGGAGGGTAGTGAGTGAAAGAAAAAGATATGAGATAAATTTTTCAAGGTAGGGCAAATCTCAGTCATGGTGAGGATGGAAGCTGGAGGCCATGTTATATAGTTTTTTTCATTTGATCCTCCCACAAATATGTTATGAATTGGGCACCTGGGTGGCTCAGTTGGTTAAGCAACTGCCTTTGGCTCAGGTCCTGGTCCCGGAGTCCCAGGATGGAGTACTGCATGGGGCCCCCAGCTCCATGGGGAGTCTGCTTCTCCCTCTGGCCTTCTTGCC